>JBAMBJ010003737.1:0-176444 GCA_037043495.1 Drosophila recens | reverse complement strand
TGGATATCAGCGTATACGTGTAGAAAAGCTATAAAAACACAGTCATGGTGAGGCATTTGGCGTTTACCGAGTATTTCCTGGCATCGAGTCATGACTCGCAGCCAAATCAATTGCTATGAATTTGTACGGTTTCTATTTTTTAAGTCGCCTCTTTCCTCAATGGAATTTTTCACTGGAATTTGACTTCTTCCTCCCACCAATCAATGGGAATGTATGTATGTCGATTTGTATTTTCGATTGGGTCAAAGCTTGCTATAATTTTGATGCTTATTACACAATTGGCGAAAACTGATTTGTCAGGGTCATACCAAATATATTTTTTGTTTTGATTTACACAATAATAAAGAGAAGTTGATATTTTGTTTTTAGGTTACTGGCAACTTCGTCCTTCCTCTTTCTACATCTATGAAGTAGCTGCGATGTGAAGCATTTTTCCATTTCCATCGACTGTTGTCAATTATGTAAATTGACAATATATCTATAAGTATTATGTAAAAAGGAAACCTTTTGAGTTAAGTTATATTAAAAGGAATTTATTAAGTTACTAGGGGACTTGGCTTTCTTCATTCGCCTAGCCCCACCACACAGAATTTGTCTCCTAGTCAGTTATTTAAGAAAAAAACTTAAATATATCTACATTTAAGAAGGTATTTATAAAAACAAATGAGTTTCGATGCGCTTGCATTAGATTATAAAAAAGAGTATTATTACCTACTTTTGGCTTACCACACTTTCTATGAAAGCATGTCGATATTATTTTGGAGTATGTACTCTGGATGACAACGGATGATGATCATATGCCTGGGCAAGCCCCTCAGCCATGATAAGAAAAACAGTCACATAAACAACAATGTGAAACCAAGTGAATTTGCAATGTGTGCATAGATGCAGAAAAAAAATGAGATGTGGAAAACAAACAAACATCTCAGACCTTGCAGTTATGTTTAGAAAACTTTTCAAGCACGAACGGCCCGCAGCAACACGTTCAAGTTGCTATGTAGAAATTTGCACGCTGCTTGTCAGTCAGTGGGTGGATGTGGCTGTGAATGTGAATGCGAATATGAGTGTGGATATGAGTAACAGTGTTGCCAACTTTTGACAAGTAATAAAGCCAATTTTAGTGGGAAAAGGTCTGAAGTGTTTTTCGTATTGTTTATTAGACATGTTTTATTAATCTCAAGCAACCGTCGTTGTTCCTATTTGAATTTTATTTACTCTCAAATATCAAAAACACTTTTGGATTGGATTAAATTAAATTAATTTTGAAATTGAATTGTCATTTCTAGAGATTTTTGGAAGGCACATGTATTAAATTTGTCTTTATACAAATATTAAAAATATTTATTCAAGAAGTTTTATTTCTTAAAAAGTTAAAGAAAGCGTAACTTTCCGTAATTAAAGTTTAAAGCGACTGCTTTGGCGGGTATAAAGCGTATCTGTCAACACTGGTGAGTAAGTTGGATGCATGCTGCCTGTGATGCTTTTTGTTGCCATATTTCAGCACCCTTGAGGTGTGAAATAGACACACACACACCACCTTATCACAGAGTGTGCTTAAGTGTGTGTGTGTGTGTGTTACTTTAAGTTGAGCCTCGGTTGAAACACTTGTGCTCAATATATAAAATTTTTGCTCGATTTTGGTAAGCCCCGCACGCTTGCTATCATACAACAGCTTAATTTCTTACTCTAAGCTGATAAAAAATACTTGTTCTCAACGCAAAAATAAAGGTTGTAAGCAAATAAATATATTTTTAATACATTTCGTTTGAAAAATGCCTCAAGAACCAAATATTCTTTCAATAGGAGAAAACTTATACACGAGGTAAAAGTGTTTTTAAGCCTCAAAATTTCTGATATCTTATTTTGAGAACAACTATATTAAGCTTAATATATAAATTGGCATAAAATAAAAGATAAAATAGTTTGGATTGTATTGAAAAAACCTTCTTGCGTTGTACCGAATTTTGCACACTTCGTGATGCCTTGTCACCAGCGTAAACTGTTCCCTTGTATTTTTTTTTTAAATCACAAATTTTTAATTTTTTTGTAAAATTTATGCTGAATTATTGGCTGGTATAGTAAAGAAATGATTCGTTTCACTGTGCCTAGCAAAAAATTAATCATCGAATAGTATAAATTTCTGAAAAGCATTTGCATTGGTGTGTTCAATTAAAAACTTGTATGCCTGCTCACATTTGGACTATATGCTGGGCTATGATTGTCTATATTTATTGTATGTACATATTTATCCCGCAAACATAGTACACACAATGTTTCAAATAAATATCCGATTTCAATTGGCAAAATCTTATTAGAAATTAGTTCATTTCAGCAAATGTTTATTTATTTCTGAGTGAATTTTGTCGTTGTCATTTTATTCAATAAAACGTTTCAAACAATTTCCTTTAATGTCGATATATATCCATCGTCTTTCTCTCTGTTCAAATGTTAAGCCTTAAATATACGAATATGTTGTATGTGAAAGTGTATCTCTGTTTAAGTATGAGATTGGTATACATGGCGTATGCGTGTTGTTGATTTAGTTGATTGGCTCGACGGTGTGACCAATGTTGTTAACAATAATTGTCTACTTTCTTGTTATTTACATTGGCCCATTCAATTAGACAACAAGCTACTTACCACCTCAGTGCTCTATTGACTGTAGTCTATTGCGTTAAAATTGATAAGATAAGTTAGCAAATAAGTGTCTTAATTTTTCAGTTGATTAAGCTATAATAAAGCTTCTCAATTCAATTGTCTTATTCTTTGCAGCTTCATTTCTAAGCTACTTCTATTTTAAAAGTAAAAGCAAATTTAATCAACTTAATGCGATAACTTCAACTGCATTGCAAGTAGAAAGCCACAAATTCTTAGTCAGCTCAATGGAATCAAAATGGATTTAGTTTTATGGCAGCTTTGGTATATTTGAAATACGTTTATTTTCAGATATGTTTCAGTCTCCTATTCTGTCATATGGCATCATTTTAGTGCAAACTGTCGGCATATATCGCTTAAACGTTTTTTCCCAAAAACTGTCATTCAATTTGAATGCACTCTTTTTTTCCCCGTTTACATTTTCTTTTTTTTGCCTTGTTGTTTATGAAGTGTCTAAAAACTCGCGGTGCTTGGGCGTTCAGGGTGCTTGTTTGTTTGTCTTTCATGGTAATGGACTTTACGCGCACATGAACACGAGCCGCGGTAGGATGTGCACAGAGTTGAAAGCTCTACGAATGAGTTTTTCCTGGATACATATTCAGTATATAAGTTGCACTGCGGGTACTCGTATGTATGAAACTCGATATATTCATAGAGTGCTCTTTGGCCTTTTTCATTTTACCAAAGTAAGTAGTTCTATACTTAAAAAAAAAAGGATTTTCTCTAATTCATGTAAAGACTATTTTATTAGCCAAACCAGACTCACATATTTTTATTAAATTTATTGAAACCACCAAGTCTGGAATATTCTTTTACCGACCAATTAAATTTATAGTCAACTTCTTACCTAACGTCGAATTACCCAAAAAAGGTAAATCTTGTGTGTCGATAACCATTCTTTTCGATCTTAAATCTATCTAACTATCGATAATTTCAAATGTTCGATTTGCATCCATCACATGAGGCTGCCACCCAGGCGTGAAGTACTTGAAAGTTAAATGACAAATATTCGTTGCAGATGCAAATTGCTTAAATCTTTACAACATTGTGGATTAAATTCTTTTAGGCAAGAATATTTTTTTCTGTGTGTAGCGATAAACTGCGCTTTAGTCTAACTAAGAATAGTTTAGTTATAAGGGGCCACGAGTGTGCCACAACTTGCAATTAGTTTTGTCGAATACAATGCCTGGGTGTGACTACTATTTATGTGTGTGTGTCAGCTGCCAACAATTTGCATACAACTCAAAATAAGTTGGAAATATTTGATATATATGCGATATGAGCATCATGGTCATAAAGACAGAACGCACATAATCATAAATAAAATTCAACACATCATCACGCACGCACACACACACACGCACACAAACGCACACCCATACGCGAACAGACGCCACATGCTGCTCGACAATTATTTGTGTTGCTGCAACACGGCAAATAAACATTTTTGCTGCTGCCGCTGTTGCCACTTTTGGCATGGGGTGTGAGGCGTACGCAAGTCATCATAAAAATGAAATACAAGGCAATATGGATTGTTAAACATGTGTGCTCTTCTCTTGTCAGCAGTATTTTAATATATATTCTCCAGTGCAGCAGAAAGTTGCATATTAAATGTATGCTCATAAGTAGGCAACGTTTTCAATATCTCCTCTTTTTGCCCGAGTACTTTTCATTGGTATCGAATTTCTATCAGGTCGATTGCTAGTCACCTGCACATTAATATGCTCTACTTGTTTTCGTTAATATGTGCATTCAATTTGTGGTTGGCAGGTGGTTAGCCTGGGAACACTCCGTGAAAAATGCTTACACAAAAGTGGATATAGAGTGTAACATAGTTGTTATAATACGTATGAGCAGACCAAGACGACAACAAGTAACTAAGATTAAAAAAGGCATCGTATCGGTTGATATTAAATCAAAAAAATGTTGGTTTAATTTTAGAAATTATGATTAAATTTCCCATTTATTTTAGTATTCTTTTTCATTCTTGGGATCATAATATATTTTGCTTTACCTATTTACTTATTTTAGTATTGCGTGTAGATATCGTATTCTTAAAGAGCTAGAGATACCTCGTTATAATTATTAATATTGTCAATTAAGATTTCTTCACAAATCATTGGAAACAACAAAACACTGGATGAATATTGATAAGTGTGTATAAATGTCTGTAACAAACTCTCCTCCAAAAATATATACCCTCTATTTGTTTTTCTTTTAAAAGTAGCTCAATCAAAGGCACATTCACAGTTTCAGCTCATTATGCATTATTAATTTCGTGCCATTCACAGATACACTAACACACATATGACCATACATACATATTCACGCAAATAATAAAAAAAAACCTTGCTCCCAGATGTTCAGCTGTTTAAGTAAACAACTTTCTACCAAATATGGTCTAATAAATCACACATGTGTGGGTGTGCGTAAGTGGTCCTCTCGAACAACAACTACAACAACACTAAGAAAAACTTTTGCTATATCCTTTGGTCTACATTCTTTTTCTCCTCCTACAGTACACTATGGGGAAAGAATAACAATGTTTGGCATAAATTTAATTTTTCCCTGTTATTCAGAATTGTAAAAATCGTTGATCCAAAAAAATTAAAATGCCTACTTTTGTTTAACTTATAAAGATGCTAAATATCTAGCTTCATATTTAGAGTTTATGCCAAAAGCATGCATTTTTTTCAGAATCTAATGAGGAGGCGAGTTAGGGCGTGGTCCGATTACATAAAAGAAATTAGCTATAAATTTTACTTTAGTATATATATTGTAAGTACATCAGAAATTTAAAGTCTTTAGCCTAAAATTTAAAAAAAACGGTTATATTTTCCACAGTGCAGAACCGGGAATCAGCCGTTGATCACGCGCATATGGCGCACGAATAAAATTGCTTCGGCCCAATGGCTTGCAAAGTTTTAATATTTAGCGTAAAAAGGGCACTGGGCAAAACGTAAGCAAACAGTGATGCCACTGCCACAGTTTTTAATTAAAAGAACGCAAATCGAGCTCATTAAAAACTTGCCTGGTCAGCTGTATTTTCAAGGGAAACTGAAAGCTTGCAACTGGAAACTGGCAACTGGCAACTGGTAAACTCCCAATTTAATTGCATCGCAATATTCACATGTCAGCGCCGTCAGATGATGCCCTGTCATAATGTCAAATGGATTATACTCGCATGCAAATGCAGACAAAGCGACCAGGCGACCAGGTTTCTACCAACATGTGTGCACACTGTACAGTACAGTACACACACAAGCGGAATGCATCGTTATTATAATGGTTGGTTATCCGGAAAACTGTGGCATTTGTTTGCCCATTGCTTTCAGCAAGTTTGCATCCGAGCTTCATGTTGACAATGACCCAAAGAACCATGAATTGTTTCGAAAACGAGCCGCGAACAGTAAACAAATGGATACCGAATTGTGAATTGTCGAATTCTGAATGAGACTGCATATTAATGCGACTGTGTGTGTAGTGTGTGTAGTGCGTGTGTGTTTGTGTGTGTGGGTGGGTGTGCATATCAACCAAATGTGGTTGTTGTGGATCGCGGTTCAGTCATGTTATGCCCAAACTGTTGGTTTAATTGATAAACATCCAAATAATTACTTATTTGGTTAGCAATGCTTTGTTTGTTGTTTAATTTCATGCCGATTGCACTTCTACTTCTTTTTCCAAACAGACTTGAACAAATTGTGCAATGTGACACTCCTGCTTCACAGAGAAAAAAATCAATGTAAATCTCACTTTTAATTACACTATGATTTAAATATTTTTATCAATAGTTTTGTTGACGTTTTTTGTTTCAAGTTAGATCTTAAACCTCGGTTTTATTTAATATTAACAGTGTATCACTTTAGCAGTGCATGTGTGTGTCTCCTTTAAGGTATGCACGTATGCACATTGCCAAAAATATTTGCAGACCTAAAGGTATCAGCCAATACCGTTCTTGTTGGCCGAACAACAATCGACACTGCAAGAGACGCATCCAAATATTTATTTAGTTATTCTCGTTCATGCAAGTAACGTTTGAATAAATGATAATATGACACCATTCACTCTGCTACTCTTTTTATCACTCGCATTCCCTCTTGCAGTCTCCATTTCCTGTTTCATTCTCTGATGATATTCAGATTTCTAGTAGGACGTGCAATTGTATGAGATTAATTTCATTTATTTATATGTATTTATGCATATGTTGTTTATTTTATATCATATGTATTTACCTATATATAAATGTGCAAATCTTTCAACGTACATAAATTGATTCTTATATAAAGTACACAATACTTCTATTTATTGTTTATGAATGGAAAAAGTTGATACAATCAACGGTGTGAGTTTTATTTTGAATTCGTATAATTACACCAGTCGATTTTTGGACATGTGGGAATGCAATTTTTGATTTCCGCTCCTGGGTTTGTTTGACTAATTGTGTGTTTCATTGACTGGCTGCAAATAGTTCAATTCAATTTATTTGATAAATTCCAATTAAAAAGCAGAAAATACCTTGTAAATGGATAACGAAAGAGTTGTAAGCTACGGCTAAAAATCTCTTTGTCTCGCCTGACGCACTGACTAATCATTGTGGGGCAAAACGGTATGAGGTAGAAGACTGAAATTTTCACACTACAAGCAAATTGTTTATTATGAGAAACCATGAAATTTTCTTAGGTAGTTGAACTAAAATCACAGATTGTGTATTTTTAATACTCAATAAAATTCAAATTTTCTAAGTTTTCAACTTATTTTTGCGCTTATTTAATAGCTTCTAGTGTCCTATACCGTTTATTTTTGAGTTAATTAAATAGGGTATTAGCAAATTGAGCAAATTGAGATTGGTTAACGTGATTTTATCTTCTTTATACTAGTTTTATTGTTGTCATGTTGTTAGATTTTGTTTAAACAAGAAAACAAGATGTTTACAATTTCAATGTATTTTTTATCGTTCTTAAAGATTAATTATATGAAGTGAACAATTTAATACAAAAGTATTTACAATGCCAGCGAGCCCACACACTAACAAATACTAAAACAGCAACAACAGTGCAGTTAAATTGACTAACATCGCTTGCAGCAACAGTGACAACAATTGTAGCAACAAAAACAACAGTAACCACAGACAAAGCCGAAAAACAAAAGGTTTGGCTGAAAGAGTAAATACACACATGTTTTGCATACAGTGTACAGTGGCTCTAAGAATATTTGACCCAGTTATTGCCCTCTATTGCTAATATCAGATGTAATTGAAAATAAAATAAAAATATATGGCTTAAGTTGAAACGTTAACAAACAAATCTACGTGTAATTTTTATTTATAAAGCCTTTCCATTAAAAAATAAATTTATGTAAGAGGAGTTGGTCAAAAAAGCTGACAGCCACTGTATATATAAACTGTATTTGTGTGTATTCAAGTTTGGTTAAAAGGAGTAAATACATGTATTGCATTCTCTATATGTACTGTGCATGGGAGTGTGAGTATGTGTATGTCCAGCGGAAGCGTCAAAATGAACGGAAATTGGCTTAAATCGGACAACAGCAACAATAAGAACAACGGCCACAATAGAAACAGCAACATTCGAGTGATACGTAACCATTGTATATTATTTTTATGTACGAGGGCAGTTTAATAAGCAACTGTGCTTAAAACACGGACCGTAACGAATTAAATTCTGTACATAAAATTTATTTATTTAGATTTATTTGTTATATTATCTTTTTCATGTAAAATATATGTGTAGATTTCTAAGATTTTCCCATTCATTCATATAATTTTTGTGTAAGTTTTTTTCAACTCATTACTTTTATACAAATATTTTTATGTCATTAGTAAATGAAAATCGATACTCTTTAAAGTGAAACCCGAACATATACCTACATATACGCCTATACAGATATGTATAAGCTTGTACCTATGCTTAATGTTTTTTTTTCTCACGTGATTTTCATGCGCATAATTTTTGCATTTTTAATTACTGCAGATTAAGTGCACATCATGATTAGTCCTTTTGTTAATAATTTTTTCATTGTGATGAGTTTCGTTGGTAATTTCTCAACATTTTGTCACTGGCCATTTTGCGTGCTATTGTTGGAAAGATGTCCTATTTGGTGGTGGGGAGAGGGGTAGTGGCATTAACTATCGTCCGATACAAGCTTAAAATTGATTCTGCGGATATGGAATGCATCGTACGTTCCGTTGTTGTTCATTGGCTCATTGCTGCCGGTGCAAACGGAGTTCGGAGTTCTGGGCCATGTGTTTGGGTTCCGTTCTCGTTCTTCCGGTGGGCATCATTTGCACAAAAATTGCAAAATTCTCGCTGGTCATCCGGACATTGCTGGCACAAAGTTAACTGGTATGTCGGCTTTAAGTTGTCAACAAGTTTTTGCCTTTAAAGGAGCGATTTTCGTTAAGTCCTTGTCAGAATTGTCAGTTCCATAGACATTTGCGTATACGTGATATTTGCATTGCTACATTTTGAATACATACGATGTTGAGCTTAGACTGTTTGTTTTAAACTCCACTGCCATCGGCTATTAAATGCAATTTCAACCAAGGGCTTTTCGGTGCTGCCATTGCTTGCTGTCATTAAAATTGAATCAGCTTTAAAATGAGTGAGCCATCTGACTTACTATGTCTAATGGGATCAATTTATTTTTTGGCATTTACTTAATTGGTTTTTTAATTTGTCATATTTGGGGTAGAATTTATATTTACTAATTGAAATAATGGCGTAATTAACATCAGGTTAAGAAATATGTACATTGAATCGAAAATATCGATCCACAATAATAAAATACAGCTCAATAAAATCACCAAATAAGATTTAAAAAATTTAAACTACCATAAGACTTTCTGGTGATTTTTTAACCAAACTGGCAGGACTCTAGAAGGGTGTAAAATTATTGAAGTGCCTAAGATAACTTTCCCTCTCTAACTATAACATTGCATGTTTATTTGTTGCACTCGCCAAAGCTCACACCCATCCTCAAACACACTCATACACTGTCTCTATCGTCGTTGTTTCTATTTCTGACTGTGCTCTTTTACCTGGCGGGTAACTTTTTCGTGCACTTGAGTAACAGCGGCTACCTGTTGGCCCCGCGTTCTCATTTCCTATCGCTTGTCTTTCCCAATATGTCAAATATAATACCCTAGTATTTATATATTGCATTGTCCTATACAAATTTCAACAGATAATTAAAAAAACATCAAAATTTAAAAACATACGTCACAATATTTGAAGTTAATTTTTTTTCCTATGCATACTTTCTTTCTTTTTCATATAATCTTGGTTACATTAAGTTTTATTCTTAGTTTTGTTTGTTCACAGAACTCGTATGATAAGTTAAAAATCATTAAATTAAGAAGAATGTTCCTTGTATATTATTTAGTTTGCAGATCAAGATTATTTAATACACAGCATCTCATAGTCAATCATTAGCAGCGTTGCACTTTTTATCTGTTTTATCTGCTTTATATGCAAATAAGCACAGCACTCGTATATATTTTGCTAGCTTGTTTGTAACATTGTCGCTTGGCCCGCTGTTTGTCAATGACTTGTTGATTTTACAACTTTTCCAATTGAATAAGCTCAGGCGCACAAGCCAGCCAAATGTTTGCGCAGAGTGCGAAGGGATAATTTAATTCAACATTTTCAATTATGCTTGAAAATGCTTGGATTGAAAATCATGGCTTGTTGTTTGTTGCACGCATCATATAAGTTCGAAATAGCACTTAAGTTGCACGGCAAACAAATGCCAATGACATGTGGCACTTTTGACAAATATGCGTCAAAATATCATTGCTTTTGCCAATTCCATTCCCAGCCAGCTATGTAGTAGCTGGCAACTGGCAACTGGCAACTGGCGTGCAACATCAAAGGATTGCAAATCAAGCGAGGCACGTACTTGTGCCGGAATTGAAAAGTCCATGGGATATCGTCTTCATCTTCAGGCAGCAGAGGATATAACCAGTGTACAGTGGTTTGGCTTATATGAAAAGAGTGGCCAACATACTTTGAATGTACATAACGGGCTCAAACTTTTCTTGTGAGCTCTATGAAGAGCTCACCTTTCAATTAAAAAATGAATGAAAATAAAAAATAATTTAAATACGGGGAGATAATTTTTATTACGATGTCACACCATAACCACCCACAAAAAAAAAAACTTAGAATTTATTTCAGTTTACGTTACTTAATGTACATTGTAAACAAATTATTTAGAAAAAGTAAATTATAAATATAAATCGAAAGAACGAAAAAAAAAATACAGGAACCACTGTGGGATGTAACCAGTTCCCGGGTGGTCAGGGGTGGGTAGCACAGTCAGTTTGGGTAGTGAAAATGGTTACGCAAATAAATATTGAGCATGGCGACGACGACGACGACGACTTTGTCGTCTTTGTCGCTATGGAGCCATGCTACGATAGACTGTTATTGTGTTTGTCCTAAAAATATCCCAGAAATTGCTTGGCTCTAGATTTGTTTACACAAAGGCAGGCGGCAGGCAGCACGTTTGAAAATTGGGAAAGTGGAAGACGAGCTAAACAAAATAAGTATATATACTACAAATATATACATAGTACGTACATATATATGTACAGCAGTGTTGCCAACTTTTAAAAAACACAATATCTTGTTTTCTTCGGAAAACGGAAAAAAAGCTAAAAAAAAAAATTGGAAAAAAGCTTTATTATGTTGTTCAGTCATTATCTGTAAACCTCAAAAAATTCCAAAATATCTGAAGTTGCTTTCAAATATCAAAATCAGTTTTTGGGCGATTTGTCAATTTTTTTAAATACATTACATTCATATATTACTATTTAATAATAAAGGATTTTTTTTGATAAGGCTTAAAAAAAAACTAAAAAATTTGTCGCATAATTGAAAGTTTTAAAAAAAATCAGTTTTGACGGAAAAGACAACTGATCTGGCAACACTGATGTACAGCACCCGTTCTAGGCAATGGATTGCTCGTTCCCCATGACAGTATGACAGGCGTCGTCAGATGTCAGTTATTCTCTCGCGGTTGCTACAAATGTTGCTTGTTGTTGTCAGCCAGCTTTTGGCAGCGTCTGACACTTGACACTTAATGTGCATCATTGCGCAGCTGACAATTTCAAGCTATTTCCGTTGTGTCAGCCAAGCAGCTACTCGAAAGCTGCCGTTTCCACTGTTGCAACTTGCAACTCGCTTCCTCTGTTGAAACTTTCAAAGTTAAAGTTTTGCATGACTGTAAAAGAAATCAAATAACACAATTGCACACAAAATGCAACTGCAACTGCAACTCCAACTGAAACTACAACTCCAGTTGGCTGAATGGTAGGTTATCAAGAATGCGGTGGCAATGTATCTGACATTTTTATGAGCAGCTGCAAAAGATTTTTGACGTTTGCTTCTTGTGCTATCTTTTTCTTTTTGGTGGCTGTCTTCTTAGTTCGGCACCCGAAGGGTACATGAGATTATATATTTGTGGCAATTTCTAAATCGTCTCTTTGACCACCTATTTCTCAAAAACATAAAGACCAAGAGCAACAACATTTGGTGACAATACTTCTGGGATGTGCAGTTTTAAATAAATTTGAATATGTGATATCGAACCGCTGCGATGTTGGTACTGAGTATACAACAGTCGAGTGCGCTCGATTGTAGCTTTTCCCGCTTGTTTTTCGTAAAAATTCGTACTGTGTTGTTTTGCACAAAATTAGCTGTGCGTGAAAGGTTGCGTGTGCAGATCTGCTCGATGTTGATGTAAATGTGGATGTAGATGTAGATGTTGGTGTTGTCGATGACACAGACTAAACAAAACAATGCCAAAGTGGTTCGCTTCAGGACATTTGATATATTCTCTTTTTTTCTCCAACGAAGTTGATCAATGGCAATTGAATTGTGTGGCAAACCCGAAAACTTTCTTGCTGACTCTTTTCTTTCTTTTTCGTTCCAAGTAACTTTTTTTTTCGTAAACAGGTGCCACTTGAATGCAGTGGAAGACCTGTTCATGCAACCACTCAAAAGGCAAAACAGCTGTTGGTAATTTACTGCTGGCGGCCAAGAAAGGCGCGTCTTTCAAAAACTTCAGACTTTAGTTCCTATTGCATTATGGCTATGGTTCAACCCTCCAACTTTCAATTAAGCTTAAAAGGACACAAGTTTATAGTGGCACAAAAGTGCTACGTCCTGCCATAGAAATGCCATAGCATATTTCAATAAGTTTTCAAACTCTGGTCCATACACTAAAACAACATAATTCATACTTAACTCACCCAAACAGTTTCCTGGCACCCACGGCGCGGTAGGCCAAAAAGGGCACTCTCTACACTGAAAAATAGCAAAAAGCGAAAAATAAAATCACATTAGCTTTGGTATAGAACTTACAGTTTACAGTTAGCGAGTGTTTGTGACTATGGGTGTATTAGAGTTGCCCAAGGGCGTAGCCTGATTTTAGCGTAGGAGGAGGTAAAAAAATGATTGGTTGTTTTTTTTAATATATATTCATAGCAGTCAAATAACCTCTTATTAAATATAGTCTAGGCTTTATTCAAATCCAATATATTTGAAGAAAACTTTACAGCTTTATATTGAGCTTTATATTCATCAATAGTTTTCCTATATGTAATACAAAGTAAACATTTATTTATTAAGGTTTGAATGGGCCTAACACAATTCCAATGGTCAACAATTTTTAAATTTTTAACTATAAGAATTCATCAAATATGAGTGATTTTAGAAGTGAGTTAAAAAGAAATGAGCAATGGACCCCCCTTGTCCGTGTTGCCGACTCCCCTGTGACTGTGTCTGTATTAGAGTTGCCAAAGATGTTTTTGGGCCTGCTCATAAAATGAAATTAAATTTATGTACACTTGCAAAGTTGTGATGCTGCGAAAGTGCGCTACATAAAACTTTCAAAAGCAGTCAGGATGCAGCTAAACACGCTCGCCCAGGGACTGGGGATTGGGAGCTGGGAGCTGGGGACGTTGTCCTATGTCCCGTGTCCTGTCCCGACTGTTGACTGCTCACTGCAACTCGTAATTCAAAATTCGAGTGGCAGTGGTTGGCAGCGCCAAAACCAAAGACAGGATGCGCTCTGTGGTAGCAAACGCGACTTCCGTGTTTGGCGACCAACTACAGCAACAACAACAAAGTGGAAGTCGGCCAGCGATGTAGGCAATCTGTTTATGCCTGTTTTGACTTTGCTCTTTTGTCAGTTCCAATTTAATTTGTCCCCACCCCTCGCCAAAAAGTGCAAGCGGGCACTTGAGTTGCACAATTTATAAAATGAAAGTGGTAGAGAGAAGTGCGGATGCGTTGCCAAGTAGCGTACAAAAATATCCTTAATTTTGCCACTTACCGCAGCGCATTGCGTGCTGCGTGGGCACTAGCTGCATTGACAGATATTATACCCCTTGCTTGAAAAGTTGAATGGTATATTGTATTCCCTAAAATGTTAGTATCAGAGAGAGAAGAAAAAATCATCTACGACTCTAAAAAGTATTTATAGCAATCCAAATTTAGCATAGCGCTCCCTCATATTGAAAAAAATCCAGCACATTCACAGTATTGCCGAAAGAACGCTCTTATTTAACTCTGGTAAGTCTGCTAATTAAGGTTCAATTATTATCTATAAGCATCGCAAATATGCCATAAGAATTTTGGAGCCTTAAAGTCATATACAATACATATGCATATCTTAATTGTATAATGGGTACATCATAGTCGAAGTCTCGACTTTAGCCTTTTATGCTTGGGATTTTTCTTTGTTTAAGTACCTTCAACAAATCCAAGTTTTAAGGTTCAGTCAGTTCTTCTTTAAGTGCACCCGGAGGCAATATCTGCTCCCCACAGACTCATGAAAGCGGCTTTGATGCGTTTTCCAATTAAGTTATTGGGTTGTGGCCCGTTTCAAGCATTTTCAGCTGTGGTTTTGCGTTGTTGGCTAATGGTCATTGAATGCTGAGTGAAGCTTCTTAGATACATATCACACCATTGAATTCAGTTTTAATTTTGTTGGGGGGCGGCAACAACAACAACCACAACACAACACAAAATAAAACAAAAGAACAAACGATTTTAATTGAATTTCCGCAAAATCATTGCAGCAAAAGCGACTGGCAATTACTTACTTCTACAAACTTAGTAATTTACTACTAGCAAGTAAATTCATTGTGGTTATAGGTACTGTGTACTTTATTTCTCCATTCGATTGTTCCACAATTGATACGATAAATCAATGAAGTTTAAAATAATACATGTACACATATTTACTTATGCAAAGTCTGGATTCGTGATAATACTGATAAATAAACAAGTTTTAAGCAAATCATTTTAGTTTTTTTAAATTAAATAATGAATAACAAAAAATAATTATTTTTATATAATTATTACACATATTAAATCTACCAGCGAAGGGTTTAATTGTTGAACTTAACTCTAAAGCCATAAATCACATTCTAATCACCTTATTTAAATTCATACACTTGAACTGAAAGTGGATTGCAGTCTCTAATTACATTAAATGCTCTTTTGAGGCCACCTCAATTGAGTAGTCGAGTAAGTTAATAATTCAGTATTGAAGTAGATGACAGCTTGCAGAGATAAACTGCCTGTGAAAATGGCAAATGAAGAGTTGCAACACTCCCCACAGACTGACATAAAGTTGTCCAAATAAAGGAGGGAGGATGTAATATCCGCTGAGTAATTGTAAGAGGAAAACTCAATAAATATCAAAATATGGCAATACGCATATATCGACAATCGTGCACAAACATTTGCTTATCTGTAACCAATACATTTTCACATCCACATACATACATACATATGTACCTACCCACTCACGTATCGAAAAGTTCAAATTGCAATAACGTTTATTGCATTTCTTGACAGAAGGAAAATTGTTGTCATACTTTTGTTTGGCTTGCTTGTTTGGCTCTCCGCTTGAGCTGCCTTGCTCAAAAAGTAAATTAAAAATCCGAAAATTGTGTAAAAAGTACGTAACGCTTTAAACTTAATCACGGTTATGTATGCTCTCGGATTATTCTCTGATAACGATTATAAAGGGAAAATGAAAAGAAGACGAAATGGACAAGAGAAAATAAATGCTTACTAAAAAGCACAGTACTCAAAAAACAGAAATTAAATGAAAATAAACATATACTTTTTAAATAGAATATTTAAGTTCTCTAACAAATTAAATCGGAAGAATAGCATTTAAAACAAGCGGAATCGAAATTTTAAACAAGTTTGATCTGCGTGGGATTTTTAGAAGTCTAGAATCAAATTTTATTTGGAATGTCATTTAGATCATGGTTTGGCTTCATAGCCTATTCTGCATTCAAATTTAATTAAATTATATTAAATATTTTGTGCCTTAATATATCGAATTTAAAGAAAGGATCCCTCTTGACCTTTTTAAAAATTAAAGCATTTAATGTCAATCTTTGACGTTTGTTCAACTTCTTATGTCATAGCTAGTATAAAACAACATTTTAAATCTACCCATGTACTTATTTTTTTAGGTAACGGGCTCAAAAAGATTCTTGTAAATGATAGACAAGTCTCACTTGTACCGATATGTCGTAAAAGTACATAATCCTCCCAAGTCACAGTCACTAGTCTCACCTGTGCACACCTTTATTTTTGGATGCAGACATCGGCATGCGACTTATGCTTGTTGTCAGCTATGCGACTGCTCGATGCAGATATGGGCATATGTAGATAAGTATGTAAGTATGTGTACAAATACGGATGAATGTGCTCCGTATGAGATAAAATGGGAATAAGCAAGAGGGATGGCCTAGGCAGACTGGCCTGGTCAGGGACTTGGGTCAGACATACATAGTTTCTTTTATCGTTTTTCTTTTTCTTTTTTTTTGTAACCATAAATATTTCATACGCAATTTTATAAGATTGGCTGGTGGCCTATCCAACACATAGCAAATCAAAGTTTCTTTTAAAATTTCATGTTTAGGGATCATATTTGCAATTTGTGGAATTGCACAATAAATTGTTTAGTTTTTCATGAGACTTGCACAACTCGGCAGGGTATGTATATACATTCAACCGAATCATTACAGACATTGTAAAATGGTTTTGTTTTTCAATAATGATATTTATTTTGTTGTAAATATTTCAGTTAAAGTAAGAAAATAAAAAAGTTAATAAAATTGTAATTTTCAAAACAATAATTTTCTTGAATGCACTCTCTTTGTTCTTTTGATGGCAATAACTTTGTTTAAATTTCTAGTGATGTAAATATGCTAACGTTTTGTGATTATGTATATTGCTTAGCTTCGGAGTAATTTGTGTGTGAATATGTCAACAAGCTAGTTAACTGCACTTGATAAGCGTTTAACTCCAACACAGCCACACACGCACACTCAGTCTTTGAAAATGTGTATGTGATTGTGCAGTTAATTTCATTATGGTTGAAGCACATTTCTCCTGCTGCTAGAACACTTCGTTTTCACATTTTTCAACGCTCTTTCAATGCAGTCACATGCTTCTAGTTGTTGATGTTGGTTTTTCTCCTTTCGTTTTTTGCCTTGCTGTTGCAAGACAAAGCCAGAACTTGGTATGTACTCGTATGTGTTTGTCAAAATGACAGAACATTTTGCTAACTTATAAGTAGCTTGAAGATGAACACAGTACACGGAACAGTACACACTCTCCCACACTTCCCACTCTCCTCCACAATACTCAACATTTATACGCTTGAAATGCCGTGTCACTTGCACACCACCAAACCGAGAAGCAATAAGTTGCTGTAAATGATTTGGATAAGTTATGGGAAGAGGCAACTATGGAACAAGTCAGGCTTTGTTGCCCCATCACAAAATGAAGAGGTTTCTAAAGAGTTGAACTAATAACATGCACAAGAAAATCAGCATTGTCTACTACTGTAGCTCTCTGAAATACAATGCGGTATAGAATTAGAAATATTCAGTTTGGAGGTCTTCAATATCCGGTATCGAATATCATCGTCAATTTCAGAGTCTGTCCTGCTCTCTTTATTTTCTTCTTTTTTATCCTTTTAAATAATAATTTTCATAATCAAATCAGTTTGTACAAACTAAAATTTTTCATGAACATTTAGTTATTTGAAATATTCCTTGTGCTTAATAATAATTTAATAATTTACTTTATGACATCGAAATTTTGTTTTATATGTTTGTCAGCATTGACAATAATTGAAGCAACTATGAAACTACTATTCAACTATTCTGAGCTGCGTTCTTTTCTATGTATTTGCTTCAGAGCAATTATAAAATAAAATAAATAGCTGAGAAAAATCATGTACAAGTGTAAGAGTGTTGGCTAAATGCAAAGTCTAAAATTATTATTCAATGTGTTGTGTTGAGCAAAGAAATAAATTTTGCAAGCAACTATTTAATAAGCAACAAACTGACCAGCCATAAATAAAGCTATGAAACATTGAAACAACAACAGTTCCATTGAAACTGTGGGGTTATAAGCTTAAACATTTAATTGCTTTGTTTTTGCGACAGTGCGTCAAAAAAGTGGAGCTTACAAGTGGGGAGAGTGCTTTGGTTGAGTTACATATGTAACAAACATTCGTATTCGTTTATTCCAATGAATATGTATAATGTACGAGAACGAGCATGAATATTCTTGTGTCCAAAAAAAGCTAAAACAATGCCTTAACGGAAGTGTCTCTAGCTGGTCCACTGTCTGCTCAAGTGAGCTAGCAACAACCACAACAACAATAACAACAACAGCTAGAAGAAGATGTTTGTTATGCTCTCGTGCCTCAACTTTGCGATGACTCCACCATATGGGGATATTTCAATGATGTACAGTACAATGCAGCAACAACAACAACAACAACAACATAAAGCCTCAAGCCTATGCAGACAAACCGCAGTGGACAAGTGGCAGTTGTTATACCCTTTACTCGGAGAGATCAAGGCTATGTTGTATTTGTTGCAATTTATGCAACAGAGAGAAAGAGGAAATATAAAGTGTATGTATTAGGAAGTGTCAATTTGTACGGGTTGAAAAAAAAAGTGATAAACGTCCACCAGAATCGGAATCTACGATGAACTCATAGAAAATTTCACCAAGAAACTATGTGTCTAAAGTCAATTCCTGGCCTCCGCTGAGAAGCATGAAGATTTCAGGTTAAGGTATTTTAAGGTATTTTGAGGTATTAAAGATATTACAAATAAAATAACACATTTTCCAATAATGTTGGGACTTATTCTGATTCATCTTTTTGCAACAAATTTTATAAATAATTTTTTTTAAATAAACAAACAAATTTTTTTTGAATTCGGTCAAATGAGCCGAGCAAGCCATGTACATTAGAGTGCATCGATTTGTATAGGATCGAAAAATGAAAAAATGGGAATCCATGTTCGTAATCTATGGTCAATTCTAAGATGATTTCACCAAGAAACCATAGGTAGCTCTAAGATGAATTTCTGGTCCACGCTTTTGAGTTGAAAAATTCGTTTTATTTTAAATTTATATCATGGGTGTTTATGGACCGATCTTGAAACTTAGTGTCAATACTCTTGTTGGGAACAGGACTTTTAAAATTCCACAGAACCAAAGGACTAAATGTCCTTTTAACATATTTTTATTATTGGAAGGACGATTTTGCAATTTGTCTCTATCCTAAAAAAATTAGTCAGAATTTAAGCTATTTTTTATTAAAAGAAATGTAAAACATATTTTAATACAATTTTAATAAAATATGTGTTACATTTTCTACAATTTTATCAGCTGAACCAAAGCTCTTTCCTATTAATAAGTTAAATAAATAAATATTTATTTAAATTTACTAAGGGGTATTTTATGGTCGTGCAATCGGCTAGTGCTTTATTTTCTCTATGTTGTTGTTATGAATACGTCGGTCATGTTGGGGGTGAGAAGCATGGGAAAGGGGCAAGGGGTTGGGGGAGTTTAAGCTGCATGGAGGCCTCTGCAAGCACCGGCTGAGCCAGAGATAGAGCCAGAGTCAGAGCCATACAACTTATTTATGTTTGTAGCGTTGCGGCAAGTCCGGCTGTCTGACTGATTTGCATCTTTTGTGCATTGGCTACACACACGAACACATAAACACACACTCACACACTCACAACAAACGCAGACAACACTCACACATATAAATGGGGCAATTATTGTACTTATGAAATTCAACTGCCGTCTCGCAGATACACACATTCGACCATGCTCTCAATTCCGAACGAGAATCTTTTTGTTTTTGTTTTTCTTTCTCCTGCGGTGCTTTTTCGGCAGGCCCCACAGTGGAAAAAGAGCTATAATATGTGCTTCTGATTTTTTGGTTCTAATTTGATTAATTTTAATATCTGTATCAATAAAGCTGTGAGCAACAAATGTGTAAGCTTTTACGAGCAAAGGAAATTATCTTTTTTTTTATGTTTCCACGTAGGTTAATTTATATTGGTCTTCTTAAAGTTTTTAAAATAAATAAGTTTCTTGCGTGTTTCGTTTGTGTTTTTCCGATGTAACGCTATAGAGCAAAATATTTAATCTGATGGAAGTTCACAGTTTAAGGAGTTCTTTTGTCCAGTCTACAACATGTTTCTGATCGTATTTAAGTTTATTAAGATGACAGTCGACCTTTTTTTTTAGTAACAAGAAGGCCGATTAATTATGCAAATATTATTTTAATTTTAATAATTTTTAACAATAAAAATTATAGTAGAAAAATTGAATACTGAAAAAATTTGTTGAATAACATAAAATATATTGGTAAAAACAGATAAATAATGATAAATAAAAGCAACTATTCTACTGTTTTTTTGCACTGTGTGCCTGTTGGAAAACCACCCACAGCAGAGGCAATTATCGTTGAATGGAAAACCCCAAAGTTGCCCCCTTTCGTGCCCCCCCTTGCGGCTGGTGCTGCGGCGGCCCGTTGGCCGGGTCATAATTTCTGAAATGTTTTGACTTGCACTCGCCTTTTATGCTGATTTACTGGCTGTTGCGGTTTTGTGACAAATCTGTTTTGCTCACTTGATGTGATTCCCTCTTCTTCTCGTCCTTTGCCTCGCCTCGCTCCGCTCCTTTCTCCCCCTTCCTATATCTTGTCTGTGCCCAAATGCGGCTTAAAGTTGCACAAAAGTTTTATTTCAAGCAATTTAGCTTTATATTTATTTGACTTTCGCTTTTGCACATGCTTTTAATTTGTTGCCTACATAAAATTCAGGCCTAGCCATTAGCTGTAAATCAACACGTATACATACAAGTATACATCCATTTACATATGCATAAATGAGTTTGGCTTACTACAAAACTTATTAAATCACAGGGACAAAGATTATAGAGCATTTACGAATCAATTTGAATGAGTCGCTGCACATTGCCACATTTTTTTTAATGGTTGACAATTAAATGGATTTTACAATGAAAGGATTTCCCTCATAGGACTTAGCGCAACTCATAGATTGGTGTCCTCTGGCTACGAGCGTCTGCATAAAATTCAATTTGCAGCTTGCACATCTGCGACTCAGTCCTTCGCTTATTATTATTGTACGCCAACATAAACTACAAGCAGCACAAATAATAAAAAATACGAGACGGTAGGTTATTTTCGACACGCCGACGATAGTATACGCTTTCAGACCTCTGCGAGTTGGGTTGAGATATGTAGTATATCCAAAAACTTTTATGCTAGTTAAAAATTTGTTAAATTTTTTTGTATTATATTATTTATTTTATTATTGCGATAAATACACAGTGGGGAAAAATAATAGAGACGAGAGTCATTTTGACCTTTCAAACTAATTTTTGATAATATGATAAAAAGCTGCGCATGCATATAGAATCCCGTTGTTTTGTTAAATTTTAAAACGTTGCTAAAAAGGTATTAAATAAAAATTATACAACAAAAAAAATTGTTTTTTCCGCAGTTTACTTTATTTTTTTATCATCGTATATTTAATGCGTTACACATGCCATGGCAAAAACATAGTTTCCTCTTAAAGAGTATGTATAAAAAGAGTCCTAATTGCCTAGCTAGGCAGTCATTTGATAATTTATTGTCTTGCAGCTTGAATGACGATGACGCCCTGCGTTTCTTATGCCCAAGTCGGGGCTCTAGCCTCGAGTACGAGTACGAGCTCGAGAGCGAAGCCAAGTGCAGTCCAAGGTCGTACTCGTGGTCGTTGCAATAATAAATGCAGGCATTCTTGTTATTGTCCAGGATGCAGAGTGCAAAAGAAGTTATAAAGTTGGATGAAGACTGAACTGTGTGCTGGTCAGGGTGTTAATTCAAGTAAATTGCTGCCGGGTAATTGTCGTGGTCGGTTTTTCTGTGTGCCTGTGGTCGATGGCCAGTCTAGCAGCAGTCAGATTCAGAGAGTCCAGGTTCAGGTCCAGGTCCAGGCCCCTTTGGCTATAATGTGTCTCATTTGTGCCTGCAATTTGCCGAGGACAAATCATAGCTTTCGTCATCATTTGGCCTATGGACTGACTGTAGATAACTATGGACTGCAGATAACCATGTTATAGTGTTCTGGATTGCGTAGTGTGTGTTGTGTAGGACAGTGTAGTGTAGCAATATCAGTGGTTTTAGCCCTGTTGTCATAATTGCGGTTTTAGGTTGCAATCGTTGTTGCTGCTGCTGCGGCTTTGGTTTTGCACTTTAAGCTTCTAAGTATTTACACATCGTTAACTTTGAATTACTGGTACATAAAATGCTAGTCTTTTCAAAAGTACGAGCAAAGCATCTGACCAGTCATTCAAAGGACTTAAGCGTCCTTCTTTCTTATTTCTTGTCTCTCTCTCTCTTTCTGCTTCTGAGCTCTATTTTGAGAATTCTCGGAATGCGAGTTTTGATATGAAACCGCAACTTTATGGGCCATGCCCTTGCATATTCTTAGCCAATTTAAAGCGCCTTTAAATCGCATAGTTTCGCATTGATGTCTTTTATATGATTTCATTTTTTATTCGACTTTTTATGATGTCTCCCTTTTTGTCAAGCATGCATATACTCGAATATATACATATATGTTTTTGTACATATATAGTGTTTTTTTTTTATAACATTTCTCACTGGCCCCTTTTAGCTCAGTTCTGTGTATTTACTGAAATTTGCGGCATCTGCGGCCTCCGGTTCCGGTTGTTTCTCTTGTTTCTGTTGTTGTCGGGTGTTCCGGTTGTTGATTCACTAGTTACATACTCGAATATGCGTATTATAATGTCAACATTGGGTCATTGTTCAGCGTTCAGTGCTGGTCTGGTCTGGTCTGGTCGTATCAAAACGTTTTTCTGCTCTTTTCAGATGTTTTTTCGGCACTTTTTGAGGCTTTTGGCTTTGATATATTTGTTAGTCTGACCATAAGCTTTGAGCAATAAAATTGTTGAAGTGTAAGCCGAAAATTGGCAAGATTATTTTTAATCGAATCCACATTTCCATATATATATTAAATATTGAATATATTTTGAGTTAATTTAAGGATGAGTCTTTTAGCAAAGGAATCTTTTTTATGTTTGTGAATATTTGCTGTTTCCTAAAACGCCAGTGTGAAGGGCCCTGAATTGCATTTATTCTTATAACAATTATTTAAAGGCATGACACCGGAAATTACAAAAATCAAATCGAACTAATCTATGACCACAGACAATAACCTTATTCCCTGTCAGTATCCACGAGCATCAATAGACAGTGACAATACAGTTCAACCTTATCTAATCTGCCTCATTCGTTTCATTGCCTATTCCACAAATAAATAACGCCCCTTTGCTTTGCTTTGGTCGCCCGTACGCCCAACTTGTCAATTGGCAAGTCTTTCAGTGTCACTTGAATGTCCTTATGCAACGTGCAAAAGTGAAAATGTAGCAAAAAGAAAATAACTTAAATGTCATGCTTACATTTCAGAAAACAAATCTGCCACTCGTTGTTTGTTATAGATTAAAGTCTCTTTAGATATATATGAGTCAGAGTCAGAGTCAGAGTACGGTTACAATTCAGGAATTGGCTCAAAACGGAGGCTTAGGCCCTGCTGCCAGCTGGCAGACACTGTCAGGCATCATCTATGTTGGCTACACATCCAATGTCCGCCCAAATGAAATTGAAGAAAATTACATTTGCACGAGAGACAATTTCTAAACAATTGCAAAACTGTTTGACATGCTACCTGTGATGCTGCCAAACAGTTTAGCAGGTAATGCCTTATATCGATACCGGTCTATGTCCATGACGATGTCGATGTCGGAGAGGCTATGGCGGATCCATAGACAGATAGAGAGAGTGTGTGTGCGTGAGTGAGAGAGAGAGGAAGATACAGTTAGACTGAGCAAAGAGTCACCGGTCGTGCTTGGCAGGCAGTTGATGCAGTTAGTTGACTATTGACTGCCAGACAAACTCCCAGTTCGAGATACTCGAGACTCGTATCGCGTCAGTTGCAGGCATCCAAATGCTGGAGAGTCGAGAGTTTTTGGCACATTTCAGGCATTTACCTCTCGCTTCTGGCCCGGACTCTACACCCGTAAAAAATACTAAAAAAAAACGCCAAAAAATTGTCTAAAGTTTGAGGAGATTTTTCTCTAAAATGACAGTCGAGGAAAATTGGAGTACATTTTAGTAAATATAAAAAAATTTAATTACTTTGAACTACATAATTTTATGAAAAGTTTCTTATTTTTAAGTCATCTATTATTGGTAATAAAACCAAGTTTCCTTAAACTATATGAAATCGTTTTTCTCAGTGTACAAGCAGATGCAGATGCATTTGCAGAGTCCGAACCCGAACCAGGACCAGAAACAGAAGCCGAGTTTAGAAATTGCCATGTACAAGCGTAGCTATAATTTTGTTAAAGACAAACGTTGCACAGTGTCTGCAAAATGGGACACGCTGCCAATGGCCAATATTCGCTCAGTGAATGGCACTGTACTAGTAGTTTTTTGGGCAATGCCCGAAATTGGTATGTGCCCTCGTACATACATGTGCCCAGTACGATTTTGATGCCAAAGCGGCTTAAATAGATGACAATAGTTACAGACACAAACACACACACACTCACACACACAAAGAGACCAAGTTGAGCCTTGGGCAATTGCAAAAACGGCAAGTCAACTGCATAATTACTTAATTTGCTCCTAGAGTTGGTATCGTATTGGACATGCTCATAAGTTTTCAGTCATTGGCAGCAGTTTGCAATGAGCCATTAGAATGCTTTTAGTCTACACTGAACAGGCTACTGGGAAGCGAACCTTTTCATTCAACTAATTTGCTAGTGATTCCCCTGGGAAATTGCTTAATACAAAATTGGTTGTCTTTTCTGTGCCACAATTTCGTAGATTTCCCCAACCGACTCTCGACTGGACTGTGAAAAAGTGTAAATTTGCACAATGACAAGACGGGGTCCTGACACGTAACAAATACATGCGAACTGAAAGGGTAACACCCAGATTGAGTCGACTAACAACAAACAGATCACATCGAGACCTCGACTAGGAGATACCTGTTCTATACTTTTGGGCGCTTGCATTGCTTAAAATCTTAATCACACCAACTTCAAACTTTCATAGTCATTTCGACAATTTAGTCTAGTATTAAGTCAACTTCTTATATCAAAATTAGAATATAACAAAATTTAAAAAATTATTAAAAATAATCGGATATTCCGTCCACCTGTTACATACATTTCAAGGAATACAATGTACCCATTAAATTTTTAAATAACGGGTATAAAAAGTCGAGCGATCGAAGTAAAGTGTCTTGCCAACTGTTAGCTGGTTAGGCTAGCAAAATTGTCATCTGTGTCTCTGTATCTGTCTCCAAACAACTTAAGACCTATTCGAATACATGGGCACATGTGTAGCGTGTTCAATAAGGAGTGTTTCACACTTTCTGTCCTGGCCTCCTTTTTTTATGTGCTGTCAAGTTGCCGTTGTTATTAGATAAGGGACGGGCCAGTGGTCAACCTTTTGGTTTCTTGGCTTGTTTCTTGGCCTACACCTGTTGCCAATTGCTACTGATTTTGTTTTCGCATGGCAGTTCATGTTTATGGTTTTTTCTCTTAGCTGACATTTTCTTGGCTCGCATAGTAATATTTTTTATTTATTTTAAATAAAATTTACATGGTAGCTTTTATGTAAATCCTATGGTAATTGGCTTAAAATGGCAGTTGCCTAGAAGTTGTTGATCTGCAAACTGTTGACTGTTAGATAAAACACATAACCACAATAGCAGCTGCAAAACGTTAACAAAAAAGTAACAAATTGCTGAATCATGAGACATGAATGTTAAGAAACCGGACAAATATTACGCCACATCAGAAGTTTCTTTAGGCTCTGGCTCATAAGGTGTGGCCGAAATCAACATCTTGACTTTCTCCATGAGTGAGCGCATTAACAAGTGCTCGACAGTTATGAGAGCCACTGCCGAAAATAGTCTAAAATTCAATTTGCTGTTTTAAAAGATGCTACAAAATTTAATGTGACAAATAAAACTAGCAAAATTGATGAAAGCCGATGAAATTAAATAATAAAAATTATGGCTGATGGGTAATTGCAAATTTTTGTATTTTTAATGTGAAAGATACGTAATAATAAATGACCTTAAAACAATACAATTTAAGGAAACTTTTCATAAAACTCTACTAAAATCTTTTCTTTTTAGTGTAACTCAAAAATTCCAGATACACATACGTACGTAATCGTTTGCCCCTCTAATCGATTCAATCATTTGGAAATCGCGTGCCCACTGTGAACATTATACTGAGTTCAAGTTGAACTTTAATTGCATAATGTGCGATTGCTTTGCTAATTTTGTTTATATTGTTAAGTCAGAAACAATGCCAGGCAATTGTTAAACTTCCAAGTGCTTACGCATTTTGTTTGCTTGTCTGTTTGTTTGTTTGTTTGGTCTTTGTATGCCTCGTTACATTTTTCCAAGTGTAATTGAAATTGCATCAAGTTTCACATCGTTAAGAAACTGAACAAAGTCTTTATAAATACGTGTATTCGTATATGTTGTCAATTGTTTCTGAATTGCTGCGTGCAAGTGCCTGGAATGTGAAATATGGAGAAAGCCTTTCACTTCACTGTCAAATTTGTAGAATGTGCGTGGCTTGGCACCAATATTTTTGCTTTGTTCTTTATTACTGATTGATGGGCTGAGCTTGAGCTGAGCTTAAACATAACAAGAGTATAACAAACTCGGAAATTGTATTTCTAGTTTTTACCAAATTTCGTCAGGATTTATCAGAAACCACTCAATCTGCAAATTTAGTTAAACTATCTTAAATCAATTATAGATTTTTAAACTAAGCAGTTTCCTTGTAGGTTGAACTTTGACCCCCTTTAAATTCGAATTTCGCAAAACGCTGTCTTTTAATAATTAATTTTTATCAGCTATACTGTGTACAATTTTCTGTCAGTGTAAAACCATAAAGATAGCTTACCCGTAATTGTGTTATTGTAATCCATAAAATATGAAATGGAAGTTTTTAATTGGATTTAAGATAACACATGTATATTTTCATTGGCTCACATCTGCACAATCTCTTATTATATAGAGTATGATTTCGTTCTTAGCCCAAAGACAATTAATTTGCATAAAGCATAAAATATGTAAATTTTCAGCCAAAAGACCCAAATAGAAAAAACTTTTGACTTGAGTGTCACAAATCATGTTTACACATCACCAGTAGCTGGGCTCCGGACTTGGTTTCAGGTCCGTGTCCAAGTCTGGGTCTGACGAAGAGCCACAAAAATATAGAAATTGTTCCATAGTGACCCACCCTTGGTGTCTACAACTTGTGCTTATTGGCAGATAATTGACACATAAAATTAGCATAATTTTTGGGCCTGACAAGTGACAAGTGAGTAGTTATGGCCGAAATACAATGAGCAGCTGATAGCCATCAGAATTCGTAATGACCAAAATCATTTCACTTTTTCTCAACATTTTTGCCTCTCTTTCCGCTTCTTTTCTTTTTTTCTTTTTTGGCATGCGCAAGTATTAAAAAAATATTAAATGTGCTTACAGTGTTGTTGCCATTATTATTTTCTCTGTTGTATGTGTGGAATTTAAATTAGTAAATTAGGTTTTTTATTTTGTTGGTTACTGTTCTCACATAATTTGGATTTGGATTTGGATTTCTGGGTTATCTGTTTGATGCCTATCTATGCAAATGGGCGACACAAAAGAAAGTTAAGAAAGTGTGGTAATCAATGCGTGCGAATTTCAAGTTTATTTATCGCTATATGTAGATAATCATCTATCTGACCTACCAAGCCTATGTTGCTCTAAACAGTCCACGACTCTAAACATGTCCTCGCATCTTAATTCCCCGAATACTGACGCTTATTAAATTAATTTTGCCTCAATGATACAATGCTTGTGGGGAAAGAGCCCAAAACTCAAGCAGACAAAGCTTATAAACAAGCAGCCAGAAAGGGAGCAGTCACCTGCTTATTCAGCTCAAATTGCCGGTGAGAAAAAGCTCATAATACATTTGGAATCTGTCAACACAGCGTACTATGGCTCATTTTTGTAAAGAAGATGACAAAAATCTGTATCTTTTATGCTACGTAAGGTATCAGAGCTAAAAGTTGTGTTCTCACTTCAAAAAAATGATTGACAACAAAATAAAATTATGCGTGTCATAAATAGAGCGCAATTTTGTTTTGGAAATTTCTTAAACTTTCTCAAGTTTAACACCCAATTTAATTTTTTTTAAAAGTATATAGTCTTAATAAATTGCTTGATCGGACAGACTGATTAACGGAAAATCGCAAAATTTTATTTCTGTCACAAGCTTTAGTCAAATGACCCACAGTGCAGAGCTTCGCTTTCGATAGCCATCCAAGGCCGTCTACGATTGGCACGCCTATAGCTGATTTATGAATGGCTGAGACACTAGAAACTAGACGCTAGAGTGCAGTTGAGTATATATGTACATAAATCGGAGCAAATGTCAAACGAAATGCCGAGTGAAACATCAATGGCTCCTGTCACTGCTGTCCTGCGACAAACAATTTAATTTATGAAAATCGCTGGAAACTAAAGCAGAATGCCAAGTAAAATTGTCAATGTGAACCGACAGCAGCTCCAGTAAACAGAGAGAGACAGAGAAAATCTGAATCTGAATTACAAGAACTAAATACAGAGGAAGGAGGCTTAAAAAAGTTTGTAATGTTGAATACTTCGATTGGCGGGCAAGAGTACTCCTTATATCCGTACAGAGAATACTGTAATTTTATCAAGAAATGTGTAACGCATTGAATATGGAAATATTTCCGTCGAGTAGACTACAGATAGTTGAGATTGCCTGTTTATTTTTATTTTAATGGTTACTTGAATAACAATTTAATCTTTTAAGATATCTCGGGTACGAAAAAGGAATTTATATTTTTTTATTCTTCACTGGTAAACAACAAAATGTTTGTTCTCAAAGCTATTTTTCCTCGAAAAGTCTAAAAAATAAAGTCAACAAATTGTTAAAATCCGTGAACACCTTTTGATTGTAAAATAGAGTAATCTAAAACAGGTTTTTTTTATGTTCAAGGGTATTAAGTATTCGAAGAGTAAAAAAGCGCAGTACACACTTTCTTGATTTTGTTACATTTGACACTTGAATGCGCTTTGTTGCTACTGTAGCTCCTTGGGCAGTTTGCGCAACGAATCAAATTTAAATTTCTTGATTGTCTAGTCGAGTGGCAGTCCAAACTTGGAGCTATAACATTGACTTCTGAGTTCAGCAGATCCCTTTGCGATTTGCGCATAATAATAATTTGAACGACGTGCTCGGAATTGGTGACTGGTCACTGCCGATGATGATGACTGTTCTGTTTCTGTTTCTGTTTCACTGGCTACTCCTGTTTAAAAAAAATGTCGAGTCGAGTCGAGTCGAGGCAAAGTGTCGACCGGGCTAAGTGACTGATGGACTGGCCGCTGACATGGGCAGACATCGTCTCCCTCTGGTCGTTATCTTCTTTGGCTGTCTGACTGTCAACGCCGCTGTTAAATGGAGCAAAAAGTGTTGCCCGGAACAATGGTGTCAATTAAACATTACATTGTTGTTTCCACCATGATGGACTAAGGGATGCAGATGGAGAAGGGGACCTGCAATTTGAAATGCGTGCAAGTTTCTTTTCTATATCCTTGTTGAGCATATTATAATTTTGTCATGAAGTGTGTAACGCATGAAAGTGTACTTGTTCTATATCAAGACATCGAGGTGAGCCATAGAAAATCCGACGAAGAATTGTATAACTCATTAAAGAGGGCAACAAATTGATTGGTTTGAGCAAACTGTGAACTATACAGAATTTTGTAATTTATATGCATAAATGCATCGAATCGAAAACTTTGCTTCACAAATTAAATTTACAGTCCACTAAAATTAAAAACTATAATTTAAAAAGACATGAAACTTTCTAGAGATATTTAAACCAAGCTCGCCGGCCTGTACAAGGATATTAAATCTTCGGCTTTTCCAAAATCACCTTCCGTCTCGATTTTTTTGTTGTTGGTTGTTTTGCTGTTACCAAATTGACTCTTAGTTGTGCGTGTCTTGGCCTGCTGCTTAACAATAAAAGTCTATTAAAGCGCAGTAGTTTAATGCTTTTTGCTTATTTGGCTGAAAGCTACGACAGTTTGACTTTGAGGTTTCCTCTTTTTACTCGCACTGTATTGACTTACAGCCCTTTCAGTTTTTACGTCCCTTTTTAATGGCGGTTTCGCGTTGATGAGGACTTTAGGATGACATCAAATGATATTAATGTCTGGACCTTAAAGTGTCTATCAAATTTAGTTTGCTTTGTTTTTAATTCACTTGGGGGCACATTAAAATCAAATGAAGAAATAACACACTCCTAGAAGTCGTTTTAAAAATGTTGTTGGCTTAATTGAGAAAAGACCAACACTATTTAAATATCAGCTCAAATATCTCTTGAGATTTCGAAGAGAATTACTTTTGAAATTCTTTTATTCAATTTGTCCGAAATTTATTTTAGTATAGAGATGTTTTGTATAGAGATTTGTAGAACACACCCGCATATTAATATTACACTCACCGTTTCGAAAAATAAACTAGATTTTAATATGAATTGTTATTTATATTTTTGCTGCCACTTTTTTTTTTTGCACACGAATTTTGAAATGTGTTATTCACTTTAAGTTATTAATGTGTCTGTTATACTATATTTTTTGTTGATTGATTAATTTCGCAAGTCATTGCGTTTAAAATGCGTTGCACATAGTATCTTTCGTTCTGAAGGATATCAACCTATATATCGGGAGAGAGCTCCACTTGAACGGCGCACGCGTGACCGAGACGAGAGTTTGCTGAATGGTTAGCAGGGCCAGGTTCTTATATACCCTCGTGTCCCGCTTACAGCTCACAGCCAAATCAGTCGGCGTAAATTTCTTTTGGTAATAATGTTCTTACAGCGACTGCGACTGAGGCGGCGACTGCGCAGCTGCCGTGGACTGAGAACGCTGACGATTCTGGACTGAGACGCCAGCGAATTTCGCGACTTTTAATTCACTTTGCGCGTAAAGCCCTCCGCCTCGGTCAGCGTTAGCAGCAGCGACGACGGCGGCAACGTCAACGTCGCAGCGTCTGCACTATGGGACAAATTCCCATATTTTGGCATAAATTCAATTTGTTCGTTGTTTTTCAGTAATTTGAAATTTTTTGATTTCCTAAGTCTAAATTTTCAAGGTAAAATAAAAACTCACAAATATGATCATGTTTTGTGGAGAATAACTTTCACTAGAGTTATGTCTACAAATTATTTGCCCCTGTTCTTAAGAAATAACATCATGCAGATGGGCATTTGTCCTAAAAAGCCAGATTTTATCCAGAACGTGATGGAAAACAGTGTGAATGAGGGTGAATTTTTTGACACAAAATCTGGTTTTTATTCCACTGTGATCTGGCATAAATTGTAAGCAAGGTTCAGCTGTTTAGGGAGATTCTAAAGACAGACGCTGACTGCGCTGTCGGCATTTGCCTTTGCGCTTTGTGCTTTTGCTTATGCTTTTGCCAAGGTTGCTCTCTCCAATTCTGGTTTCTGCCGGCTGCCCGTTTTGGCCAAAAGAGGGCACAAAGTTATGTCTCTTCTTGGTCAGCGTTATCGTCTTTTTTTGGCGTTGTCTTTGCGTTTGTTGATTGGTCGGCCAGCTGAATCTCCTCCAACACCACCAACACCACCAGCACCACTAAAACCACCGCCACCACTGCTATTTGAATGCCGATGAGACTGGGGTTGCCCGTCAGCTGTTTGTTTTTGCTTGACTTTGGCTTATTTTGAAGTTACTCATTTCGTTTTGGCTTTTGTTTTGTTTTGATCTCGGTTTGCGTGATTTATTGCGGAAAATTATTGTCTCCGCTTCTGTTATTGTTTTGCGTAACTCAGCATCGTCTCAGCCGCGGAATTCAACAAGTGATTCATGTGTCTTTAATTAAATGAACATTATTTTCTTTATACCAAGTCGCTTAGTTTGGTGTAGTTCGTTGACCCTCTGCCCTCTGTACTGCTAGGATTGTTTTGCGGAATTTCTTAAAGGCATCTTTCTAAGCTCTCCTGGTAGCCAATTTGCCATATCAACGATGAACGTGCAACGATTTGAATTTGCCAGTGTGCCAAATTGAAATCCTCCTGACGATTTTCTCATAAACATAAAGATAAAAATAATCTGTGCCAAATTAATTCCAACTGTGGCGGGGTGAAAGCTTTGACAGGCACATTTATTTTGGCCGCCATCTCATCGAAGATGCCGAACCTAGGGCGTATATAAAAATTTAAATTCTCTTTTATCTGCACAGGGCACAGAGATTTGTATGCCCTTTTAGAGGGTATTATGTTTTTGTCATAAAAAGAAGAATGTATGAAACTTGGTACAGGTTGCTCAACAGTATTAAAATCATTTAAATCAAATGAAAAACTAAAATGCTTAAAAATTTAAGCTAGCATAGACTTTTTATCTTATTCTAATATCTTCTTTCTAATATCTCAACCAAACTCGCAAAACTCTACAAGGGTATCAGATCTTCCGTCCATTTTTTTTCTTGATTTTGTTTTCAAGGTTTTCAAGTCATAAACGGCCAAAGAAATTTCAATATTGCTTTAGGTGGTGACATGGAGTCATACATACATGTCTAACTGTGCATCGACGTATCTGAGTATCTGTATCATTGTATCTGTATCACAGGCCTAAAGACCTGACACAGGTGCCGGCAATGGCCAATGTTACCTCTGTTGCTGTTGTTGTTCTTGGCTCTTAGCGCGAGCACGTGATTTGCATTTCTAAATGGCTAGGACGGAGTGTAGATATGCTTGTATGTGTATTTGTGTGTGTGTGTTTGTGTGTGTGTTTGTGTGTGTGTGTGTGTGTGTGTGTGTGTGATACACAAATGCTAAAATAATAAATTGTTTCGAATTATTGTCACTTGGGCACTGATCAAATTGATTGGTAATAACAATAATAATGCGACAACAACATGAAAAACACTTCAACTTCGACATCGATTCTGTCTGGGCTCAAAATTTGTCATAAAATGTGCGGACCATAAAAATATTCTTATGATTTTCAATAATCACACGCATTAAATTAACATAACGGCCACATTTTCAATATAGCCAGCATTCGGTTAACGGCATTAATTTTTCAGCTGCACAGATTTTCCATTTAGGTTTTGTTGCTGTTTTAAATTCGATTTTCCCCTTGGGCTTGAGGGTTGTTTTTATTTTATTCATATTATTTGGTGAGCCGAAAAATAAATCGTCAGGCATTATATTTAATATTTTTGGATTTATTTACGGTTTAAAAAATGAAATTCGTAATAAAGACTAATTGGTAAAAATAATAAGTAGACATTTATGTGAGATGCCGAACAATAGGCTTGGCCTGTTGACCTATAAGTAATAATCTTTATGAACAATTAATTATTGTGCTAATGCTAATATGCTTACCATATTTTTATAATTTCCTCCTAAGTGTATTATAAAAATCTTATAAAAAAACTTCTTTACGAGGTAAAAGTCTAGTGACTAAAACATTTTCATGGTTCAAAAAATTCTGATATCCAATTTTGTGACTAATAATATTAAGTCTTACACATAAATAATTTAAAAAAAAATTGTTGGCACTCGGCACTTGTGGGGGTTTCAAGTTTAGCGGGTTTTAGCGATTTCCCGCTAAACTAGCGATTTTTTGAAAAGTCGTTGAACAAAAGTTTTTAAATTTTTGATCGGGACGAGGTCCTCAATTTAACTTTTAAAATATATTAACGATTTGATCCAAACAAACAAACAAACATTTCATTTTCGGAAGGCCACTAAAAATCTTAAAATTAATTATCTTTTGAACCAGTAGTCTGATTTTGATGATCGACGCATATTTTTGATACAAATAGTAAAAAAATAAAAAGAGATTTCAAAAGGCTTCAACTGCCCCAATTGCTCCAATCGTTTAAACTTTGCCTGTTTATCCCACGAACCAGGTGTGTTTTCAAAAGTCTTAGTATGCACATTTGTTAGTTTAATTTATACCTTTTGATCGGTATATAACTCTACCTAATCGGTCAGACATAGCAAATTTTCCATTCTTCCTATACCCCTTTCGCAGCCTTCGTGCTGCTTTCGTCACTAGCGCGGACTGCCGTCCGCAGTAAAAAGCTTAATTATCGTGAACGTGAATAATATCAGAATAATAAAGTCACTGTCATCCGTCAGGTAATTAGAAGCATCTTATATAAATTGTGCAATGCTATTAAAACTCAAATATTATCAAAAATACAAAACATTGATTATTCAATCGCAACAGACAGAAAATAAAATTGCAAATGTGAGATAAGTTTTTTAGAAGACAACACTTTGCTCTTTTCGACTGCCCCAGCCTTCAAATGAGTCATGACTTTCGGCTTTCTCAAGTTATTCGGTGCCAACCCAAAATCAACGGATCAAATTTACAGATACCCAGTGCAGGTCTTACGAATAATAAAATTACGAAATTTATTCTAGATACAGTTAAGTAAATTTTTATGTTTGACTTGGACGAGTTCACTTGAAGGCTGAAAAGATAAATATAAAATTAAATTAAAAACAAAAAATTCCCCAAAACACTTATCGGTCGAAAAAAGAATAAAAAAAGAACACTTGACTGCGAAATTCTGCAGAATCTTAGGAGACTGCGTATATTCTTACATATACCGCAAATTGGCCGGAACGGCGTGGGCCACAAATATCAGTGGCAGTTAAATCTGAGAACTTTCTCCGTTGGGCTCTATAAACGCATGCTGATGAGGACGATGTCAACGATGACGGCAGCTAATAGAAAGTTCTCCCAAAATTAATTATTTTTGAGAAATTACCAAAACAACAGCAAAGCAAACGTAACAAAACAAAAAAACAAAACAAAATTCAGCAATCAAAGCGAAACGGCACAGAAGCTTGTACACATTTGGGTATATGTTACATACCTATGGACAATATGTTAAAGACAGACCATTAAAACTAAATCCAGTGCAAAAACTCGCTCCCACTGAGAGACGATCGCTGAATTTTTTATAAACTTGTCGCAAACGTGTCACACATTTCTTTGGTGTTGTAATTTTTTTCTTCGTCTTTTTTTTTATTATTTATTTTTATATTTACGAACACCCTGCCCAAAATTTGTGCCACTGACCGACAATTTGTCGGCATCGCAAACACGGTACCACCTCCACCTATGTACATATGTATGTATGACATACGAGTACTTGTTCAGTTGAATATGCGGTAGCTGTTTTGCTCGTTGATTTCAGTCTCAACTCAATTCAAGAATGTACATTCTGTTGTTGTGTTTGGCTTTGAGTCTTGAACTTGAGCAGCATCAACTGTAAAAACCGGTTTGCCAAAACAATCGGCAATGTAATTAAAACTAAACTGATTTGATTGTTTTGTGCTTGGGCATCAGCCAGAAATGGTGTTGTTGACTTTGCCATTAAGATTGACATGACATAGAAAGAGGCATTGATCTCGTGGGAGATACTTTGCTCTTCTTAAAGTTTATTTTCATCTGATATATGAAATAGCTATCCGATTTTGGAAAACTTTTGTCAGGATTTTAGAAAAGTAGAATCGACAAAAATACGTAATCTGAACAAGATTTCCATACTTATCAATTCTCTCGAATTTAACCCCCTTGAAATTCGAATTTCTTAAATTACATTTTTCTCAGCCATATTGTTTAAAAATTCCAGCCTCTTAGCTCTTACCGTTTAAGCTTCACAATGATCAGACAATCAGGATTAAGAGTATTATACAAAAAGATGATTTATTTATTTAGGATTAGTTGTGTTTACCTTAATATTTTCCTGAATACTTTTATTAAAAGTTTGTTTCGAATACTTGCAGTCTAATATTCAAACTTCCTTCTTTTACTGGTTAACTAGATACTATTCAAATGACCAAGTTAGACTTTGATAGTCTGCTAATCTGAGCTTTTATAAATCAGAGTTTGTGACTCAAAGCACACGAACTAGCAAAATCATGGCTGTCTGATGTTTATCTCTTTAAACTCTACGGTCAGAGACAGCTTCCGAGAAGCCTTAGAATTCAGATAGCTGCTTATGCTTAGATATTTGAAGCGAGCAAGAATAAGATAAGAATGAGCATCATTTTCACATTTCAACATTGTGTGTAAATGTGTGTGTGTGAGTTCAAGTACAGTGCTCTCAACTTATTTGACCCAGAACTCTTGCATATAAGTAGAAAGATTTGGTAATGAATAATTAAGCTTAGGCATAATATAATTTCATTTTATATGCATTATGAATTAAGCATGAAAACCATATATACTTAAAAAGGTAGTGACTCAAATGAGCTGTGAGCCACTGTGTGTTAGTTGATTTACAATTTGCGTTCGTTTATTTTTGCCAAGGTTTAATTGGTTTACATAAATCGGAAAATTGTTTCATTTAAAGGTTTTCATTGGCAGCTTCTTTTTTATGCTCCAATTTTATGACTTAATTAATATGCATAAAAACTTATTAGACATTTATGTAAATTGTGTAACCAGGTGATTTCTTCATTTTGTTGGGCACTACTTGGTTTCACCATTAACTTGGCCACAATAAAATTAGCATTTAAAGCACTGCGGCTCTTGCAGATGTTGCTTTGCTTACTGTTTACTTTTCGATGAATTTTTAAAAACATAAATAATTAATATAGATTTTTATGGGTTGCCTATACTTGTAAATTATGAGGCAACAGACTGTTAAGTTCTGTTTAACAAATAGGAACGACTTATTGGTTAACCTGAACATCAATTAGCCCAAGCACAGGCACAGTGTCTACTTAAAGCAAATTACTGTAATTTGAGTAACATAATCAAGGCGTTCGGTCATGTTAAGATCTAAATATAGACGCAAAGGACGCTAAAATACCAATTATAATTGTTGTGTTGTGTTGTGCCTGTTTGTTGTCTGTTTCTGATTCCAAGCAAAGTTACAGATCTCCCAAGCGCATTAGCTGCAGCAGCCTGACAATCGACCCAACAACAACAACAACAGATACAACAACGGCGACGATGATGACGAGAAGGAATGCCAAAGGACAATTAGCGCTGACTAGCTTGTTGATGGCCAGTCGGATATACATACACACAATCATGCAGGCAGACGACACGACGACGACACACGACGGAATGAGAGCCAAGAAGCCAGTCGAGTTTTGGGTTAAGATCAAAGACTATAAAAGGCGCAGTAGGAGCGACAGTTGTATCTAAATTTAGACAACTTGCCTCCGAGTCAAGTAAAGGAACTTTGGTAGCAGTCATAGATTGTCATACTTAGCCATTGGATGGTTAACTTTTGGGTTGTGTCTGGATCTGGAGGACTGTCAAGAAATGTCGACTATTGCGATTGTAGAGAAGTGTTTGTGGCATTTCCGCACTGCCGTCTAATTGAATTGGCCAAGTTGCATCGCGGCTATAATTAGATGAAATCATTATGTTTTCATTTGCTGCCATTTTTGATTTCATTATATTGTATTTTACGACCCTCTGCTTATAGCACTATAAGACATTATAAGACTATTTTTTATGTCCCTTATCTGTAAATGTATTTATAGCTGAAATGCGAATCAAATGTCGTTGGAGTTTTAGCATGAAGTTGCAGTCTAGTTGTTGTTCTTCAGAGTCGCTTTTCTCATGTAATAAAATTGGAAGCACAACAAATTAAATTGATTCCTTATGAAAGCTGATATCCTGATAAGTCGAATATTGGTATTTGTGTTTGTTGAAAGTTACTCAGCGGGTTGGTTTGTTAACTTTTGCGCCAATCTTTACCTTTTCAACAGGGATCATAAAAAAGAATGATTTTAAAAAGATTTTTGTTATTATTTGTTTAATATTTATAATAAAAAAATTTTACCGAAGATTTTAAAAATATTTTATTTGAAATTGAATGTATCAGTTTGCCCTAACTTTGTTAATTTAATTAGTCATTTCCTTTTTAGACATTGTTTGGCATGGTTATAAGAGGAGTAATTGTCTTGGCCAATTACCCTTACTCCATATGACTTATAATATTTGTAGAATGAAATGACCTGGCCTAAAACCATATTTTCTTACTCACAACCTCGTAGATTCGATTACTTTTATGGCACGCAGCTCTTTTTTATTTTTCAAGTAAAAATCGCGTTAACTGGGTAATTTTTGCATTAGGCAAATTATTACTTAATTAGCTTTCCATTTTAAAAATGTTCACCGGCATTGCTACTTTGCGTGTTAACCTGTCCTGGCAATTTTTTTTGAAATGCTCACTGAGGAGCTGTTGTAATTTATTAAATTAAATCATATTAAATACGACGTGCCCACAATGCCCGACCATAAATAGAAATTATGACACATTTCGTGTGGACACGGAAACCATCCAATGTTTGGTTTAGGGGCTGGCTTATTAATTAAAGCAAATGCGTGCGGTTGTAGATTGTGTTGTGGTCACATACTCGTACAGGAACACCCTTGACACTCATACTCATTCACATACTCATGCACATCTATGTATACACTCACTCGTCACGTGCTCGCTAATGAGAGGCAGTTCGTTTCAAATACGAGTATATTGTGTATTGTGATATTTACAATATTTCGTTGTATCTCGTTGGCATCGTCATCGTCATCGTCACGCATTCGCAGCGTTGTCTTTCCGTTATGCCACTTCAATTTAATATTATTCATTGTGCTGACCGAATTCCCCATCGATATTATTCATTTTTATTAAAAATCATGCCATCTGCTGCTATTGTTTTTTTCGCTTCTGGTTTTTTGTCTGGATGCTTATTATCTTATTTTTCTTCATCTCTTTTTTACTAATTAGCTGCACTCAGCTCACCTTGCTTACTCGTATTTTATATGCTCTTTCAACTGTCCGAACCTCTTTGGATTTCTTTACTCTCAAATGAATATTTTGATTCCCTAGCAGTTTTATTTAAACTGGACCTTGTTCTGAATACCCGACGCTTAAACTTGAGTTGTGTTTTTAATTTATACTTTACTGTTGCATAATGTCAAAAAAAAAGCAGTGATCGGATTCGCGAGAAATTTATTGTAAGTGCATTCACAATGTTTGTTATTGTAAGGAATTAGCATAATTGTTCTTGTTATTATTTTACTTTAATTATGATGACATTGTGGCCTTAAATATGTCGCCATGATCCTGAAATCGCTAATGACCCACAACACAAAGGCCCATAAACAAATGTGCATTGTGTGGACTGTTGTGTGTGTGGGTGTTCCAGAGAGATGAGTTCCATTCGCTGTATCAATGTATTCATGTTTGTATTCGCACTAATTTATCAAGCGGCAAAGTTGTTAAGCAGCATTTTAATTTTTGTTAACAGTTTTGCTGGGGTATGTGAGTATAAGTAAAATATTTGTCAGGGTGTTGTGCCAAAAAAAAAAAGTGAAGAAAAGAAAACAAAAGGACTGGCATGTGCAGAGTAAATACAGGAACGAGTGTGTGATTGTGAGTGTGTGTGTATTTGTGTCTTTTTGTCTGGGTTCGTTGCACGTTGTTTAAGTGCAAAAATGAGTCCCAGTTACGGTTGCTCTCTTCTCCGCTTAAAAGTTGTTTTGTTTTCCTTTCATGTTTTTGTTGCTGCTGCTGTTGTTGTTGTGATGAATGACGCTGCATTTGGTCGAGTTTTTTGTGTCTGAAACGGAATAATTTACACGACACAAACATTAGCAGTAAGAGCGACGATAAAAACATGAAGCAACTGTAACATAAAGTGACTTTAATGGATTGTGCCAGGAATAAGTTTGTTATGTCTGCAAATAGATGTAAATTTCGCATTGAGCATTGTCCTCGTTAAAGCGGGTAACCTTTGACTTGGAGCTCATTAATTCAAATCAAATCAAAGTAGGAGAATGCACAATAATTCACAGACAAGGACACACATTTAGAGACTCACAACACAAACAAATGTTGACCATTTAAATGAGCTATCGTCAGTTTAAAGTCACATCTATCGCACACACATCTGTACTGAATTTATGTGGAGCACTTTACCCAAGACATTTAACACCTGCAGCCCTGGTTCACGCCCCCCATTTTGGGTTATCTACTGCGTCCAATCGGATTTTTCAACAGCAGCATCAACTAAAGCGATCATCAAAATAATTTATGATGCACATCAGCAGGCATCTAGAGCCAGGGATGAGCTCAGTTTTTGTGAATAGCCAGTAGCCAACACCTAAGCAGAACGCACACAGACACACGGCATGCATACACCTAGAGAAAAAACGCATTGAAAAAATTAGATACAATTGTTTTTGATTGATTTATTAGATTTAAATTAAGAACGTATTGAACCATCAAATTACATAATAGTATACTACATATGAAGAAGTTAAATATTATTGTTCTGGAATGCAATTCCGAATTTGTTTGATCCAAATAATTATTGGTTCTAACTACAAAATATAATAATATTAGATTTAAATTCAAATACCTACATTAGAAAATTATATTAAATTTTAAATCGATTTAATTTGAATTTCATTCTTGTTTAATTTGTTTTCTTAGGTGCGCACATCTTAAAATTACCATATTTATCCTCAACTCTAATATGTTAAAGTTTCACAGCATTTTTCTGCGAGTGCACACATACTGAGCAGTACACACCTGCATGCTGGTGTCCGACACCGTTGTCCATTTTGTGGCCATAATGCTCAACCATAAGTTTTTCTCTGCAAAACATAAACAAGCTAAATCAAGTCAAATGCGCTAATAAATCTTGGAAGCGTCGACTTTGACGTCGTCAACTTGGAAGTGTTTGTTGTTGTAGTTGTTGCTGCTGCTCTTGTTGTTGTAATTGTGGTTGTTGTTATTGCTGTTGTCGCTGGCATGCAAATGACAGGAGTTCTCGTACTAAGCAATTGTCTTTTTGTCATTTGCTTTTTTACACGCTTAGCATTAAAAGCCATAATATAAATTCAAGCTGATTTATGAAACTCCCATAAGACAAAAAACTTAATTGATAATTGACTTGCCTTCTTACTGCGAGTCAATTAAATGACAGCAGTTTAATTGAAATGTGCACGCATAATTAAATCTCGACCAGCACCAACAAAATCTAATTGCTGCCAGAGACAGCCAGTGTGCAATTGGAATTGTCCAATTGCCTGGCGCTACTCTTGCATCCAACGAGGGCATTGTTACTTGCCACTTGCCACTTCCACTTTCCACCAGCAACAGTTGCCGCTGGAGTAAAAATCGTAACTGTCGTCGTCCTTTGTTATTCTTGGCGCTGTGGCCACGCAAGCAGCTCGTTAGCGACAGCAGCAACATCAACAGCTTAAGTCATATTGACAATCCCAAAGTTGTGTAATCCTTCGCAGCGCCAACCAAAGGCAGATACATTTACAGATACAGATACAGAGACAGACACAGATACGGAAACTGAGACTGAGGTAATCCGGTTTGCATGGATACTTAAAACTGCTAGAGAACTTTAGTTCGGATCAGGGTAGCGATATATTTAGCCAGCATTTGCATTTAGTCGTCTTATGTCTTTAAGTATGGGCCAATGCTTACCATGCCATACCATGACCCAATAAGTGTTGATGCACTTCAGTCTACTTCTAAACATTAGATCGTCGAATGTCAAATTGTACTTATAAATTATATTTATTTCCCCACGGTTGTAATGATTATTCGTCCCTTAATTTTATTTTACTTATCCTATTCATAAACATTTGCTATATCAACTTAATTTTTGCACCTATAATGTTCGTTATGAGCCACGCTCTTCATTCCACTACCCGATTTTTGTTTGCTTAGACATATACTTGTGCTTGTATGAAGACTGTGCTGTATTTACATAATTTTGCAGTTAACACTTGAGCAGAGAATGAGGAGAATCAAGAGAAAAACTCGCGTCTAAATGATGCAAGCATTGTTTTTTGTCAAAATGCCACGCCAAGTTATAGTCTCAAACCAGTTGAGTTGCTTTAGAAATTCTCGCACGTTTGACGTGCGTCGAGCGGTCATATAAATTCATCATTTTATTTGAGATTTCACATATGTTGACAATTTTATTGCCTACGAATTGTGAGAGCGATTCTTTTGTTCCGTTTAAACTGGACTACTGACTGTCTCTCTCTGTCGGACTGCCATGGATGGGCTACAGCCTGTCCATTGTTTTGTGTGCACACACAAATATTTGCACAGTTGCTTTTGCTCTGTTAGTGGACAATGTTTGATGTGCCATGTGCTCTCCATGTCACTGATGGGTGAGAGTTTCCAACAATCTTTGTAGTCACCCGCTGCAATCTGATGCCGCATCAAGCCCAAAACTGGGCCAGTAGCACGCGATACGATGCGACACCCGAACCGGAATCAGAATCAGAATCAAAAGCAAAAAACGAAACTGAAATCAAAAAATAAAAGAAAAGAAAACAGTGTCACACCTGTCTGAGGATGATTTTTTTTTGTCCGTACACTGAGAAAAAAATCAAGTGCCGTCGGTTTGCTCTTAAACTTAAAAAGGGCCAAATTCGTTCGTATAAAATTCAAAAGCAAAACGGGATTAGCTTCATAACTTTTTTATAGAATGAATCGGGTTGCATTTTTCGGAGTGTAAGAATTCTTGTCGTTCATTTAAAACTTTATATAAATGTTATAAATACATACAATATAATTGTTATTTACACTTTTTTGAAAAGAGAAAGTCCTGAGCGTAAAACGTGATTTTATTTATATTTAAGTAGTTCTGCAATGGTTTTTTTTCCTGATTTCCTTGTCTTCAGGGTGCTGCATTTTACGCAAATTATTTGTGAGAATGGAAATTTTCAATGAATTGTTTTTTTGTTGTTGTATTTGGCAAATGACAAGGGTAATAACACCAGTTTTATTTGCCATTTTCGTTTCGGTTATGCTTATTTGTCAAACGTGTGTTTCATTTTTAGTTGGCATTCATTATCTTGAAACTTGGCACGGTTCCTAAGTACATACGATTTGCAAAGTGTGGGATAAAGGCTAAGCATTGCATGACAGCATAACTGTAGATTTTAAAGATATTTAAACAAATTTTTAGTGCCACCCTTTTTCTATTCTTTCGTTAAATATATAAGGTCTTTGGAATACCATAAACCCAGATGACAAACAAAGCTATGGAAGATTTACTTAACATTTTGACAACCTGTTGAGAATTTTATAAAGTTCACTAACCTCACAATGGAGCTAAAACTATAAAAAAAGTGTTAGTAATTTTATGATCATTTAATTTTTCAAAAGGAAATTACATGTATCATCCACAGTCAATGTTTGTGGTTTGTACAATAATTCATCTGCTCCATACTCTTTAATTTGACATTGGTATAGATTCGTATGATACTTCATTTATATTTGGAAGCATGAAAGATTGCTTTTTAATTATTCCTCATTCCACAATCAAGGTTAAGTCCAACTTATAAACATATATCTCTTCTGTTACTGGAACTGTTGAACAATTATTTTTCTTTAGACCTTTTAGCTTTTCCTGCGTTAACTTATGAGTGGCGACCGCAGATAAGCTGATAAGACGTGGCCACTAAGGCCGATTGAGATTTAAAATGCACCACTGTCCAGTAGCTGTTTACAGAACTTGACATTAAAATATGACAGTGAAAACAACAACAAAAATATAATAACTAGCGCCGATTTAAAAACAGAAACAAGCAGAACGAAATAGAGCCTGTTACGTGAGCTGTTTTTCAATTGGGTTATCAATGTGCGCTGTAGTATTATATCCAGACCGGGCCAAGACGCACACGGCGGGGAATAATAAAGTTAAGTTAAGTTAAGAATAAAGTTCGGAATAATTTAAAATTCAAATTTTAAAATAGTTGATAAAATGTTAATTTTTTTGTGGCATAACAAATTTTCAGTAAAAGTTTGAAATTTTTTTTATAATAATTTTAATAAATCTGAGCTTTTTGGTCCAAAAGGACCACTGTAAAGGGCTTGTAGGCATGTAGCATGGCTGGTAAAGTTATGGCACGCGTTCCAGGAGTGTGGAGGCGGACAGTGTGACGCTTCTAACAGGTAAATGGGCTAACTGACATACGTTTAATAGTTGCATTGCCTCCATTGTCTCTGCAAGTGGCAAACGTTTCAATTTGCCGCCTTGCGTCAAGCCGTGTAACGGTTAGTTGCCAAGTCAGTTGTCAGTTATCTGGCCGACAGCTGGAGTGTGCTTATAGTGCGATAATACAGAGGCATTATTAAAAGTTGATTGGCTAACTTTCCTAGATGCGATATAAATACCATGTATAAGGAAGTTTAATAAGTGGTTGCGAATGGCTTACATTAACTATAATTACCAGTTGTGCTATCCCTTAGATCACCTCTGTTCATTATGTCTTCATAAATGGCGCCAGAAAGATGCACAGGCACTCAAGCGAGCTGACAATAACAAAATACATGCAGTGCATGCTCGATTGAAGCTCGCGTTGACGGCGACTTTTTCTACCAACTTATAGCTGATGTTGCTGTATGTTAGGGTACATTTAATTTTGCTTGCCCACCGACGCTTTATTTTACAGAGTATATGGACTTCAATATGTGTGCTTATTCTGTTTCTGTTTTTCTCTTGGTAGTTATTCAAATGAGGAATTTTAACAATCTTATCCAGAGCAACACTTACAAACACACATTGCAGTGACCAAGAGAAGGCTCTTACATGAGGAATATTAATATTAAGCTGTTAAGGTTTCTCTCCGGCTGCCGCGACCTAATTGAAATGCAGGGCAGCATTCTTACCAAGTTATTATTGGTTATATATTGAATGTACGAGTGCTCGTCCTCGTTGGGTATGGATTCTTACCATTAAGCTGATCAGCGGGTAATCAATTACAGACATAATTTCTTATACATATTTACTGCTATTAAATGTGCATACACTTTAAGTACTTCATTAAGTAGATATTTAACGTTTAAAGCTAATATACTTATACTTATACAACGTTGTAGCTGTAATTATTGCTGTGACTGCTGTTGACAGCTTCATTGCAACCTTAGCTGCTCTAAATCCCCACTGCACACACAGTGAGAAAAAAGCTGGACTACGAGTTACTGCGAAGTAGCAAACAAATTCTGTAACCAAGTACCAAGCATATAATTCCGAACTAAAGTTCGACTCTATTAATAAAATCTTAAATCAAGAACTTTAATGCTAAGTAGTAATTTCAATCTCAGTGAGATTTTTCGCTCTGTGTTCTATCTAATATCTGCTGTCGACTGTCGACTGTCAACTGGCGACTGTCAGTGTCGCATGTGTTGCTGTGCCTCGACCATTGTCCATAGTCTCGACCTATGTATGTCACTAATTACGAGCTGCTGTTTAGTAGTTTAGCCGGAGTAGACGCCGAGGCGCCAATGACAAAGTCGAGCTGCCAGCTGCGGTTCTCGCTAATCCATTACCAGCGTCATTAATCTAATGAGCTGCCGCTGATGTTATAGTTGCTGCTTTTACTGCTCATGTTGTTGTTGCTGTTGCTGTTGTTGTTTTCAGCCCAGTAGCCAAAGGGTGGGCAGGCTATTGGGTTTGTGACACTGTCTGTTTGTCTGTATGATCGTTGAGATCTAAGAAACCTTCCGGGACAGAGGAAACCCGATATCGTATACAGAAAGTGATTTCATTTTTTTTATGTGATAATTTTTAAATTTAAAAAATATATCATTTATTTAATGGATTTGATTTTGGGATTTTTATTATTTTATGGATTTAACAATAGGAGATATTTGTTAAGTAGCATATTATAATTTTTGAGTCAGCTGAGTCGATGTACTGTAGGGAGTCCATCTGTTCGTTAATTCCGTTTCCCAGCTTTGAATCTATCGTAATGAAACTTGCTACACACTAAAAACGAAAGTAAAGCTGAAGGGCTGTGAAGATACTGGGCATTTGTTAGTCGATCATCCTAACTGTAGCTTTCTTCATTGTTGTTGTTGTGGATGTTGTTGCTTCTGATGTTCGTTCTGGTGCCAGTGGCGAAATGTGTCGAGTTGCCGATGCAACCATTGCCATCCATTTGTTCATCACCTTACTTACACATGTCAGCGGCATGGAGAGCGTTCATCACCTGATCCCAATGTGCCAATACATCGATACACACGTGTTCGAGAGTCGGTGTGTCTGTAATGTGTATTTGTTAGTGTTACTTGCCAGAGGCAATTAAGTGCGCTAAGCTCTACCGTTCGCGTCTCATTGATTGTTTTGTGGATTGCGCATACGACACGTGAGCTATTATTCGAGAAGTTCTGTAAGACGAGTATAATTTTACTAAGGCAACTTGTAGCGGCTGTTAAAATGTTACAAATGTGCTCTATATATGCCCGCGGCTTCTTGACTTAGGCAAATTCGAGAGCATTTACTTTAAATTAATAAAGTTTCCCCCTGACGAATTGAACTTGCGGCAAACTCTTGTCCAACTGTCTGTCTGTCTGTGTGTGGTAGCAAATTGCATTTCTTGCTTCGACAAACATGCTAATGTTGATTACGAACATTTTCAAAACACACATCCACACAAACAAAACATTTGAGCTGCAAAAGCTTTAGCTATTTTCATACCCCTTCCACCTACACTCAGAAAAAATATATAATTTCGTTCTTAAACAGGGGATATTCAGGTAGAAAGTATAAAATATTCTCATATAACAACCTTAATATCATTTAAAGCTTAAAATCCTAATTTTTGATGGAACATTTTTCTGAGTGTACCAGAATGCCTCTTGGGTCGTTCAAGTTTTTGGTTAAGTTCCTCGACCAAATATTTTGTCGCCAAGAGCATTCCTTTAATTTAGTTTTGATTCAACATTTTCTTGTGGAAATTTATATGTATATAAACATAAATAAGTATATAGTTGTATCTTTTCTATGTACGAGAAATGGACTTGCTTTTTTTCCATACTTGTTGTTGGCTGGTTTTGTTTTGTTTAGTTTAGTTTTGGGCAAAAGTTGTACGTTGAAAACTTGTGGCCAGGCAGCAAAACAAAGGCGCAAATTACAGTTGCAGTTTCTGGTGTTTTCAGCTGCACGTACATATCAAATATATATATATATACATATTTGTGTATATGTATATAATACAAAATATATATAGATGTAAATATATGTTATTCTGTTCTTATTGCTGGCGGCAGACATTTCCGCACTGGGCAACGCAAAATGAAGCATTTCCGGTGTGTTTACAAGAAAACACTATGAAATTTCTGCTTCGTTTCTTTTACAACTTTGTTGTCGTTATTATAATGTTGTTGTTGCTGTTGTTGTTGTTTTTGTTGCTGCTATTGTTGCATTTCGCGCAAAACTTTCAGCGCCTGGTTTAAGACTCAAGGCTGAAGTCTCGATTTCTTTGATGATGAACAAAAAGCCGTTGTGTCTAAGGGCGCCTCGGCCACTGGCAGGACATTTCCTGGGCTAAGCTAGCCCCTCTCACTGGGTCCCCTCAAAAGTAACGACAACAACGACAACAACATTTACAACAACAAGAAAACAATTACACTAACTAATAAAGGAACATTTAAAAAGCAAAAGTTTGTTCCATAACTGTGGGACTTGTGGAGAGTATATGGGTCGTCGTTGCTGAGGAACCCCTAACATGCTTAGGGGTTGCTGCTTCGCCCCGCCCCGCCCTGCCAGTGAGTTTTCGATCTCGTTCTTTCACTCGCTGGATGTACATGAATAAGCAATTACAAAGTTGTTATTAAAACGATTATGTGAAATGTTTTTTTGGACGTTAAATTGAATAAAAGTGCACTGTTGTGAAGCCCGAGTGCTCAACTTTTATTATAGTGTAATTGTTGCTGCACTTCAATCAATCCGAACGGAATACTAAAAGACAACTTGAAATCAGTGTTCTCGGATGCAGCTAAGAAAGTTGCGTCTTTGACTAAACTAATACAACTGAAATTTCATGGGCCAAAATAGCTATGTTAATTAAATAAATATATCTTTAAATAGCTAATAAGTAGCAAATAAGCAATTGCCAAGTCTATCTACATGATAGCTAGAACGACAACACTGCAACCAACAACCAAATTGCCGCTGGTCAACTAATGGGCGCTTGCTTCTGTTAGTTATGGTTCCACTCAACCTTTGTCCTTATGTCCGTCCGTGCAACACTGTAACTTTAACCGCTGTAACCGCTGCTCAATTTTAATTTGGTTGCCGAAGGCGGTGGTAAGCACGCAACCTTGTGCCATTTTCACATACAGCTTACGGCTGACTTTCCTGTCCAGCTGATGGAAATGATGATGCCTACGCAGTGAGCGTTGCCACTTGGTTTATTTTAATTAGTGGAAAAAATATAGAGTCAGCATACGCAGTGAAGTGCTCCAGTTTGTTCGTTGGGGCCACATAGCCGCAGGTCGGTTGCTTGACTAACTGACAAGGCTGCTTTGTCAACCAGTCGCAGGAAGGGGAAGGGAAAGGGTAAGGAATGGAAAGGGGGTGTGGAGAGGTTAGGGGATGGGTAGCTGCAACAAAGATGTGCAGGCGAGCATGAAAGAAGGCAAATGCATGACGCTATAGTTTCCACAGTGGCTTCTAATGGGACGACTGGGCAACTGGGCAACGGACTCGGCCCATTGTCGTAATGAGCACACCGCAATTTGTGTTGTGTGCTGTTGTCGCTTCGGGCCGTTTGCCATTCATTTGGCAAAAACAACAATTAAATGTTTTTGTAATGGCCATCATCATCATGGCTGCCATCGTGCCACAGTGGGACGAATCCGCGAGAATAGCTTGTCTTGGCTAATATCACTGAAAATAGAAAAATATATCGTTTGTATGTTTTTTCATATCTCAATTTTCTATATATATATTTTGGGAAAAGCACAACACAAACATGCAATAAAAAAAATTATATATTAAAATACATTCCTTTAACTTTATTAAACCCAATTTTTTTTAGGGAACTACGTCTTCCCCACATTCCGTACGTGGGTCTGTTATGTATTAACACTTTATTTCTTTTCCTATGTGAAGAAGCTATTTTAATAAATATTTTTAATAAAACGTATACTAAAACCTATACCAAAGGTAACTACGCCGAAATGTAAAAATTATGTTTGCTTGCTTGTAATTTAAGAATTTGTCATCGTAGAAGTTAAGACATTTGTTGCTTTTTAAATCTCATAGCTGTTTAAATATAGATATTAAAATTATTAATATTTTTAAACTTTTTTTCGGATTTTCCAAAAAAATAATTTTGAAAGTTGAATGCAATTTAGTTATTTAGCAGTTGTCCCACTGTGCATCGCTATCTTCCTGCCCAACAATTTACTCTTGTTTTGGCTGTGCTGCTGTTGTTGTTGTACTGCTGCAAGTGATGTTTCCACTGCTACAGCTATGAAAATAATTGCTGAGCAAATATGTAGCCAAATTACCACATTTTGTATTTATTTTTGTCAGGGAAACTAAAGCTGTGTATCATTGACAATTTGACGGCATTATTTTAAGAAATTTACATAAAATTTGTCATAGAAAAGAAATGCATTTAAAAATCTGTTAAATCCGACTACAAGGAATTATGAAGCATTTAAGTTGCCTTTGCAGCGGTTGCACTTATATCAATAAACACCAACAGGCACTTATTCCCCTCTTACCCCCCTTTTCCCTTCTCACCCCATTTACCCCTCGTACACATGCAACACATAGAATCCCTTGGCGCCACTCTCAGCTCTGTTCTAGAATAGCGCAATTTGGTTTATTTCCGGGGCAAAATAAACTTTCAAGGATAAACAAACTTTTGGCTGCTGCATCCTTAAGCAAATTTCATGAAATAATATTTTAGTGGTGCCCTGGGCAATATGTGAAGTCATGCTGCACACATCCGCCGACAATCACGCCCCCCACAGCCCCCTGCCATACCTATTTTTGATACGCAACGCTCAAAAAAGTAACGCATCCACACAATATTTGTAAGAGACTTTAGTATTTGCATGCACCTGCCGTGCAAATCTCTAAATTTCAACGGTCGCAGCTTTTTTAGCTATTGTTCTGGTTCTTATGTTATTAAAAATAAATTGACAGTGGAAGTATTTTTTAGGCTCTCATAAAATATTTGTGTAACCACCCAGCAAGTAAAGTAATTAAATAAAAAAATTGTTTAGAAAGCATTTATAAGACTAATAAAATGCATAACAAATATTAGTGGGACTCCGGTAAGCGTTCTAGATTTGGCTTAGATTATTGTTAGCCAAATCTAAATCAGTTGACGGAACGACCCTTTTTGCACACTGATTAGTTTTAGATTTCGTGAACAGCTGACAGCCTGGGCGAGCAACTGATTAACAAATAAAAAGTATACAAAAAAAGGGCGTAATTGCACAAAATGCCAGACAAGGAACAAAAATTTAAACAAAAGTTCGCTCATTGAAAATGTTCTTATTGAATATTCGCAGATTTCCAATGTAAGCAAACACCAACTGTCACACAGTTGTTTGAAACCAAATCAAAATGAAAACCAAATCAGTCTCAGAGCTGATTTCACTGCGAAATCTAAACCAAATCTAAACCGAATCTAAAACGCTTACCGGAATCCCACTATTTTTACTTACATATTTGATAGTTCTTATTTTATAAGAGTTATAAGTTATATTATTTATATAAGTTCGCAGATAATTCGTGGAACATAATCAAAAATATATTATTACCTTGTTCGTTGGGCTATCGTAAAATAGTGATAAGTTTAATGAAAATATTCTATTGTCGAGTTCTGATCTTAAATCAGTTTTAATTTGGAAGCGATTGGGCATTCGACTTTAAAATCCGTTGTCAAGCTAAACACATTTCGCTTTTCACATTCTTAGCAAATTCAATTTAACTTTGCTCTATTACACAATTTTATGCTGTACCACAATTGCCTTTGGCCAGATAGACTATAATTGAATAAAATGCGTAAATAAAATTGTGGAAATAGAGTAAAGGCGAACGCAAACCAAAGAACAATGCACGAAAAGTGCTGCAAAACCTTAAGTATTTTTCACATTGTTATCTTGTCATGAAGGGGGAGAGGGAATGTTAAGACCATATATATACCAGAGTATACATTTATATATAAACTCGTATATATTATTTATATAAGGTAATTAGGAAGTAAACGTATTCAAGTCGTGGCTTTGAGTATGTCCATCTGTATGTAGCAGGAGTATCTGTAGAGCAAGGTACCGGAAAAGCGCGCAAATGAAATAACATTGGCAATTTGAAATTTCATTTCAAATACAATTGACTTAGGCACTCTTTGAAATTTTCGCTGACTAAATATATCCATAGTACTTGTTGTCCACAATAAATCGAGGTTGCTTAATACAGAGTCCAGCACTGGTTACCATTGCCATTGGATCGTTTCACAAACAATACCAGATCATGACGTGCACGGTGTGCGAAAATGTGTCCGAGTTGAACATTTTGTGGTCTGGCTCGCCGTGAAAATCCTTGGAATGTGCCGCGATGAGCTGCAGCTCTTGTTTCTTTTGTGGAGTGCTTGATTCAGGCGTTCAAATGCGGTTTAAACGTTAATAATGTAGTTGTAGCACTGCCAACATCATTGCTATTGTCTTTGGCGGTGCTCCTATTTGCTTCGCCGTTGTCGCATGGCGTATACGTAATGAGCTTTTGTTCTGCCGTGTTGTATGTTTTTGGGGGCGCTTGTCCTACAATTAGGTATTCCATCTATAGAATTTCCGTTAACTGACGAGCTGAGCCTACGTGATTGCAACTCCTGATGCTACTATTCGACATATTGGAGCTTTAACTGCCCTGAAATCTTAATTCTAGTATTTGTTTTAACTTAAATATGAAGATTAGATAGTATGTCCGACTTTATTTCTTCTCCTTCTGTACACTTATCTATGCTATAATTCTGGTTAATTTATAAATTTTTAAATGATGTAATGCATTATCTACTGATTATTTATAGTACAAAACTCACTAATTGTTTTCAGTGCTATATTAAAACACAAAAAGTGTCAGGTCGCATTCCAACATTTGATGGTATTTTTAATATGGTACTTGAGCACTCCTGACCAAGGCACTCTTAATTGTTTTTTGCAACATTTATTTATTAAATTCGTTTTTATTACTTTTTAATGAAATGACCAATTTGCATTTGTATATTTATTACAATTGTTGTATCTATTGGAAATTTGCATAAAATGAAATTAAATGCAAATTACAAGCGCAAATATATGTATGCACCAAATAAAAAAAAACAAATGCACAACTAAATTGAGTTTTTTGCATAGTCTTTAATTTTCGAATAGCATAAGTAAGTATATTATGAATTCATATATTCATACTATTACAATGTGTCCATATAGGTTTATGGCCATAGTTGAGCATCGTTATAAAAGGAAAATTTAATTTTGTTAGGTAATTAGCTTGTTGGTATTTGTTGTGGTCAAAATGTATTTGCAATGATGTCACATGTTTATGTTTTAGTTTTTGTCAGATTAGATATTGCGTATTTTCATAGTTTTTATTTTTAATATATTTTTGTGGAATTCAATTTCTACGTAAAATGCAATTAAATAGTCGTTCACTGCTTACACTCATGGAAATAATGAAGCATATATTTTTAAAATTAACCAAATTGAATATGATTTATAAATGTATTTTTGAATTTATTTAATTTTGATTGCTATTTGTTGGTTGATGCATTAACGAAGTGCCATTGTTGCCAATCTCACATAACGTTTAGAAGGACCCACGAACCCGGATGCAAACTGTTCTATGCGCGATACTAATGAATGATTTGTTAGCAGGTGGTATGAATCTTGCGCTCCACAATCCGCAACGTACATATGTAAATTTTCTACAAACATTTTTATTTGCAAAGTTCAGCAAATGCTATTACAAATAAAAAATATAAAATGATTCTGTTATGAGGGTGAAAGTTAAAGTTGTGGTGGCATCAAATATTCAAAGCATGCAATATCAATTGTTCGAGCATACTTTCCTGCCAGGGTTAAGTGTGTTTTAAGCGCTAACGAAGCAATTGTCCGCTAGCAAATATATATGAAGTATTCAAATCCAATGCAGGAATTACATTAGCACAAATGAGACCGCAAGCTTACGTAGCACGGAATGGATTTTTCAAATACGGAGGACCAATTTTTCCTTGAATTTTAGTAATTTGTACGTGAACCCCACATCAATTTGTTATATTTAGACGTTTTATCAAACACACTGTTTAAAAAAGGATATTTTACATGAACACAGAATATTGTTACGGTGAAATTTTGTAAAGCATACTTTTAGGCAGAAATCACAATTGGATAAAAGCTTGCTGAACTGAATTAGTAGAAATCACATTACAGCACCTATAGTTAATTTGGTTAATATGATTTTGATAATAAAATCTAAATTGAGACTATGAATCAGGCATACTCTTTGAATCTCTAACAGCACAAAATCAATCCGAAAGCAATTGTTTGTAAACCTGAAACCAAGCAATCAATATGGAAAAAATTGTCAAGAAATTTGATAAAGATTTAAAATATATTGAATTCAATTATTTTTAAAACTGATTAAAAATTCACAAAAAATTGAAAATAAATGTTTAGCAGAAGTAATTTCAACCAAACTTACAAATTGCGTATTTTATACTGGTTGGTATTGCCTTTTTTTCTTTTTTTAAAAATCTTTACTATAGCTATATTTTATTATACTATGTACTATATATATTTAATATATTGCAACCTGGTTGATGTGTTATATATACTAAATACATTGAAGTAAGTATGTACTGCGTTAAGATCTGCACTTTGCGAAATAGTCATTAAAAGATAAAATCACAAAATCAATTAGCCAGAAACTTAAGCTGCCTGCATTAGATGCTGACTGTGCCCGTGCCTTTGACTGGGCCTGGGCGCCGGCAAGCCGGCTCATAAATTGCAACACTTTTATCGTTGTTGCCGGCTCGCATGCAGTTGTCCTTTTTGTCCTTTCGTCCTTTCGGGTGCCGCCTATTTCTGTTGCTGTTGCTGCTGTGCTACTTTGGACGATTGCGCGCACAGTTGCAGCTTCCGATTTCCGTTTCCGTTTCCGTTTTGTGGTGCCGCCTTGGAGCTGCCTGTTTGGTTTTTATTTGCCGCGTTCTTGCTTGCATAAGTGGGCAGAAGTCAGTTTTTTGCCTTGGTCACATAGTTGTCTGTAGTGGGATATACGCTACGATTTGGCAACGCATCTTTTCATTACTTTCAACTGGCCCACGGCCAAGTTGTGGCCCTGGCAAGTGCCTGATTTTGCCAGAGTGTTTACGGCTGCTTTCTCCGAACCAAATTGTGTTCATTTTCTGCTTTTTTCGTAGACATTGGCCACGCCCTCAAGTAAATGTAGTACTAGCACTTGTACGGGCCGCAATTTGAAATATGTTCATGCAATTGAAACGAAAAAATGATTTATACTCGCCATTATATCGCAAATTTGTACTCCCTAAAAGGAAGTAAACTTGATATATAGTCACACGACGTATCTAAGATCAAATAAAATGTATTTTCTGCAGTTGCATATATAGATATGTATCTATTTATATCGAGCATTTTGTTTTTAGAAGTTTTATTAAATTTTTGTTTTAATGTCAATGCAAGCACTTATGTGATTAAGGCAGGACATGATCAGCCACACACATACACATACCAAAATTCGTTTCCATTGGGATTTGTTGGAATTAACCACTGTAAATATCAGTGAGGTATAATACAGACCACTTAATATAATTCAGACCACTAAATATTATTCAGGCTGCAAAACAGTTACCATCATTCTTTTAAATGTTGCGATTTATATACGTACCTCAAAACCATAATCACAGTTAAAACAGTAGATAAACAATATTTGGAATATTTACGCTGTTTTATTTCAAATACATTTCCTTAGTTTAACAATTTTTAAACTGTGTTTGTTTTTGTATTGGTTTTCATTAATTTAATTACTTATTTTTAAAGTTGATATTCAAAGTGTTATTGTAGCCTTTTATGGGATAAAATGCAATGAAAATAATAATTTATGCGGTATTAATGCATCATTAAATAATCCATTAATTAACAATTATCCATATCTGTCTGTCCGCCTGTCTCTTCGTATGGGTGTATTTTCACTCTAACGTACGTGCAATGGCTTACATAATAAATAGAACAAATATTTACAAAATCGTTTTTTTTTATGTTAATGCGTACGCGACAACATGAAATGCGTTATTTATATAGTTACTTTGAAAAGATACGTGTATATGAGTATCTGCAGTTTTTATCGGGCGCTAAGTTAAATGCAATTTGCTACACATCTAAGCCATTATCTATGTCAGTGGTGGGCACGTTTTGATCCAGTTCTCTTCCCGTTATCTCTTTGTACATAAGTGGCGCCGGAGGAGCGAACAGGTAACGACCCTCAACGACCTTACAAAATCAAAATACAAGCAGTATTGACACCACAAAGATGTGCAAGAAAAATTCACGCACTGCGTGCTAGACTTTTATATGCGTGCGCCTTTTTTTTATTTACTGCTCGCACAACTGGTAAATTTGGTTGAAGTTGTTATTGTAGTGCTCCCGATTGAGAATTTCGTGCCCGCCACTGATCTATGCTATACACATTTCATGCTCAAGCTGTACCTTACTTATATGAAATAGTGGCTAGAATGTAATCAATTTAGTGCTTAACTTTCGATTCTTGTAATCAAAACCAAGGAGATTAGGCAGCAGATGAGAAAGCTGCCAATGACATCCAACCTGCCAGCTGCTGAGGTGTAGAAGTAAGTTTCCAAGAAATTCCGCAGTCCAGAGTCAGATGAGAGCGTAACTGCAATGGGAATTTTAATGCAATGTGCAATAGTTTGAAGTTTGAAATGTGAAAGGTGTTTCAGCTGTTTCAATTGCTACTTGTTGTGGTTGTGGTTGTGGTGTGGCTTACCTCTGGCGGGCACCGGATCCTTTTGTGGAGTGCCCAATTCTATTTCCTTATACTCCTGATATAAATCACCAATTTGAGCCGTACAGCGTAGCATGAGTCCACCTCTGGCATTGCCCAACGCATTGGCATTTGTCATCTGCACATTAGTTGCTCTCCCATTGGCGTTGCTGTTTGCATTGGTGGTGGTGGTTGTGGTGGCCACAAAGTGCACCGCCTGTAATTGCAGTTTGAGGCTCAGTCTGGACGCTATGAGGTTGTCAACTGTGCGAATATATTGGGTTTCCTCGCTGGTCACCTGTCGGGAGTAGATTTATGCTTAGTGGATTCTTAATTAAATGTAAACACCTCTGCAACAAATTGATTTCTTCTGCTTATTTATAACCAAATACGAGTACGCTTATGGCTGACATATGTATTTAGCAACACTATTTCTGCATATGAGACGCATATGCATATTAAATGAGTGTGCCTAAAAGTATGCTTTAAATTATTCATAGCCAAGCAGACTGCTTCTACAATGCGAGTGCAAGGACGTAGCCAGTTTGGTGCGAAGGGGAAATTCAAAACATAATTTTTTCTCATAGCATATATGTAGTACCTATGTACTCGTATTCGCAATATTTTATTGTATCTCTGACATTTTCATTGCTTTTATATATTTCCAAGAATATTATCATAACAGGAATTAATTCTCAATACTTTTCAAGCAAGAAACGGCCAAGAATTCGATACTTGATTTCTCGATTTGATGTGTTTTATGTAAATTCAACTCTAGGCGAATGGGGGAGGCTGCAAAATTTTAGTGTTTTGTGTAGGATCTGCTCCCCTTGCCTACGCCCTTGTACGAGTGTACTCGTATGTGGGTGATTTTGCTTTTCACTTCCGCTTGACAAACTAAAAATATATTTGCTGAAAGCGGGAAAGTCCCCCTCCAGAAAAGTTACTGTCCGAGTGCCAAGCGTATATACAAGTATGAATGGCCAATTTGTCGTCTGAGGGGGTTATTACAACCATGTGGCATTTGCCAGAGCGCCAACTGTCTGAGAAGAACTGGGGGCTACATCAGTGGTAACAAATGCTTTTGGCCAGCCTTTGCCAGCGGCAAGTTGCAGGACATGCAAGGAGGAAGCGGATACTGAGAACGAACGGACATGGTATGTCATACTCGTATTTTGTTTTTATATTTTTCATTTTTTGCTCTTGCCTTTTTATGTTGCCTTTTAAAAACAGTTTTCAGTTTTCAGTGTTGCATTGCAGAGGCAGAATCAACAGAAGCAACAGCAAGAGCAACACTCATACGCCCTGTTGGTTATTCGCCTCTGCAACTGTCGGACACATTGTTTGAGTGTCTGCCGTTCAAGGTTGTTTGTTTGCTGTTGTTGCTGTTATTGCTATTGTTGTTGTAGCATGTTGGTTGGTTAGTTTCTACACAGAGCGAAAAGATCAAGTAACATAATTCGTACTTAAAACGTCACATTTGCCACTTGATTTCTCACTTAGATTTGTAATTCAACGAAGACTGTCCTAAAAAATAATCCTATTTAATAAAGCCGTTATTTCTCAGTGCTCTTCGAATTGTTTCTAGCTTTAAGATCTTACGAACTTGTTTTGTGAAAAATCTTTTTGTAGTCATTTCTGGTAAGTCTAAAGTGTTTCTTGATTTAAGAACCTGGGTTCTTGTACTTGGGTATAGAATTTGTGTGCTTATTGTCAGTAGAGGTAGTGCGTTTTTATCGCTCACTCTTTAGTAGTGTTTTTTTCTCGCTGTGTATATGTGTGTTAAGGCTTGCCTTTAAGAGACTGAGCAGGCACTTTTAACCGGGTTTCTGTCCTTCTGTGCGTCTGTGTCCCGCCTGTCTGCTTCCAACCTGCAATTCCATCTGCGTTGTGTGCATTTAAAAATTTCATTTCCGTCCTGACAGCAACATGAATAGCGGACTCTTAACAAAACGCACCTAAGTCTTGTCCATAGCACTCTGTAAGGCCGCTGGTCCAGCTCAAGTACTTTCATACATATTCATACTCATATTTGGATTTAAATGCATATTCATATTCATATTCATATTCATTTGAGCCTTTCACTTTGCTTTCTGCTTCATTTGCTAGAGATTCCGCCTACTGGGGCACATCATTTCCGTTTGTCGCATCTTTGCGCATGGAATGAGGTTTTTATTCGCAAATGCTCGTGGTGTTGTCCATTGTTGTCCACAGAAAGGAAGTGCAGACGTCATTTTGCAAATGATTGCGATGTGATTTCCGTTTGCTGCATACTCGTATACCCTGTTTCTAATGACAACCTGCGTCCCGTAGTAAACCGCTGGCAATTTAAATACAATAAATACGCATTTCATTTCCACTTACAAACATTTGAGCACCATTAACTTATACATGTATTTTACTCTGTTTAGTGCCCTAAAAAGGTGTAAGAAATGACAGAATGGAGCCAAGGTGCTCGGGTTGAATTTGGGTCAGCGTCGGCAACAACAATTGCAAACGTGCTCGACTTCAAAATACCCTGTGTCCAATCAGGCCTACGAGCTAAATCGATATAGCGATGTCTGTCAGTCAGATCAGGTCATTGTATCATATAGCTGCCATGAAAAATCGGTCATATATCAACTTTTAGTATGAGGAATTTAAATGCTCATCAAAAAACGCTACACATATTTAGATTGCTTTAAAGAAACTATGAACTATGCACCTTTGAGTAATTTAAAGCATCACTCAACAATAACATTGTACAGTCCGCTAAAATCAAAACCTTAAATTAATAATATTTAAATTAGAATAACATTTTCTGGAGATGTCTCAAGCAACACTCCTTAACTTGTATCTTTCCTAAGTGGTATTAAAAAGGAGCTGAACAACGTAGTTGGTTAGGGCGGAGCCAATTCTCAAGCAAAGCACACACACCCACATCATTAAAAAGCAGAATCGCTTTATTGTTGTGCGTCTAGTTGCTGTTGTTGTTATCGTTGTTGTTGTTGTTTTGTGTGTTGCGCGCCTTTAACCCTTTTTTAGCAACCCACTCACCCAAACTCGCACACACACACACACATAAACCAAAAGGCATTTTATTTTTCTTCTTGTACGTTCTTTTGGCTTAACTTTATATTTGAATTTTATTTTTATTTTCATGCTGGCAAAGGCACAGCGACATAAAAAGCCATTTTAGTTAACTCGTTTTCTCACTCTTTCTCGCTGCTTTTTCTGCTGCTTTCTTTTTATGTTGGCTGTTGTCTTTCGGGAATTTAATACCACGTAATTTACGAGAAACTCTTAAGACGCCAAGCGCTTTAATTAACCATGTGGCTGAAACAGCGACCCAAAAGTGTAAATACCCTCATATTTCTTGTGATTTACCTTTACAGCTTCGAAAGTCCTTACCCAATGGATACCCATACACATTCCCAAAAATGTATCCCTTCGCCAATGTTGGGCCATTAAATGAATGTTTGGCATTTGCTTGCGTAAACAGTTTGCAGGCTAAGTGTTTTCTAGCATTATAAACATTACTGGAATAGGCAAAAATTTTGTTGATTTGTTGTTGACATGTTGTTTGTTTTGGCAGGGTTAAGTTAATTTCAATAGTCGTCTATTAATATTGGCTTAGCAGCCGCTGGCCACAAAATATGCTAGTTTTTGTAAGAACATGTTATGCCTTTTGTGAGAAAATGGTAAAAGTACCGAAAAATAAAGCTTCATTTGGATATAACATATCGAAGATTTTCCCATTTTCCGTATTTAATATAGTTTAATATCGATTTTGCTGCTTTTCTGCTACAAGTATCAATTTTTGTTGAGCATCTGCTAGCGATTCATTAATCACAGCCACTTAAAGCTGCTGCTCATCTTTATTTGTCCAGGGCACTTTTAGTAGTTTTCAGCATCGTTTCCACTAATGCCGAATAAATAATTTATCATAAAATCGATGTTTAATGGCAATGGCCCAGGCAACACCCAAAACTGCCGACAGCTCTAATCCGAGCTAATTCCCATGATTCACCAAAAAATTTCATTTTCAGTTACTTCTTCATTAATATGACAAAAAGTTTTCAACAAATTATGTTAGTCGTTAAGGTTCACCCTTGGCCCTGCTTATGGCCAACAACATGTGGCATTGTTTTATTTTGTGTACGACTGTGTGTACATCTACGAATACCATCAAATAGGTTTTCTTTCTTGATAAATTGCTTAGTAAATTACATTTCGCTTTTATCAAACAATGTGGAAAACTGTGCTTAAATTAAAAAAAAGCTTTATATATAATGGAAATGTCCTTATATAATTGAATTACAACAAACTCTATAAGATAATCACAAAATATATTCAAAGCATTAGTTCTCAACTAAACATTTTGTGGACATGAAAAGCATTTTTATTTACAAAATGTAATGACATTTGCAGCTCTGTAAGAAACTTTTTAAGCAGTCCTCGCATGCAATATTGTGCCAATAAATATACACCATATATTGTGCTTTGTTTAGTTACATTTTTGGTTAGAGTCGTAAGTCAAGAAAACAACACAAGCTGTTGGGATATTTGAAGCTGGCATTACTTATTTATTTATGACTGTCAAAGTCGCTTGAGGTTTGCCTCTCTCGACCATTTAAAGAGCGCACAACCAGATCATAATTCAATATCAAGAAAGCATTTACTCAACTGGCATATGAAACTAAATTGCATGGCCATTGGATGAAAATCGTGCTGTTGTTTGTTGCTGCGCTGTCTACGCCAACATAAACACAACACACATAAAATTTTATATGGAACGCCGAGACAAACAGTTAAGCCCAACTCCCAATATCAGTATTACCCCATTCCCTTCCCCAATGCAATCATACACACGTACACACACAACGACACACGACACTTTTGTCTCGGTTTTTGTCATTAGTTGGTTGACTGGAAGTCGAAGGAAGCGGCAAGTGGCATCTAGATAAAATGTTCAACGGCCTGCATGTGCTGATGTGTGTGTACGTATGTGTGCGCATATACAGAGAGCAAAACGCACTACTAAAGTGAAGTTTGAACGATATCGAAATGAATATTTGGAGCTAGTTTTAAATTGTTCTTTAAATACTAAAATACTTAAATTGTATGCCTTAAATATCATAGACTGACATAGTCGACATAAGTACAATAATTTCAATATTAGTGAGATATCAATATTTTTCGCTCTGTGTACATATGTGTGTGTTCCCCGAAAAGTAGACAACAGCTAGCGACAGATACAAAATGACTGGATAAGACGCACAAATGGGAGGACGGAAGATGGAAGAATGGAAGAATGAAGGAGGAAGCGTTGTGCCAGTGCACGTTATGTCTGATGATGTGGGTAGACATAATATAAAAATTTATGAAGCGTTTAATAAGTTTTCTTTTGGTTGGCAGTCGGTTGTCTTCAGTCTGCAGTCGGCAGTCGAATGCTCTTTACTATTCGTGTGGGCGTGTCAACTGAAAAGTGTTGTCTCGTAAATTCATTTGGAAGACATCGTCCGAGTCAACTTGGGCGATTTTAGTGCACACAGAACTTTAACGTAATTTATTTTATGTCGTGGCTGATGATTAATAACAGCAATGCGACAAAGAAAAAGGTTTTCTTGCCCTGCGGTCAAAGTGGGATACAAAAATGGATACCATTTGCTTTTTTTAAAACGATGGCCCCGCCCTGAAACGGGCAAAGTTCGCATTTCGTAGTTGATTTATGCAACTGATTAGCACCAAACAGCAGTCCCAAAAATTGATGCAAACATGAATATGCCGCCAAATGACTAATGATGCTCTTTCAGAATTGTACACTCATAAAATTTATGTTGAGTTTAAAAGGAAAAATATACATTTTTATGTTTCCGTGAATTTCAATGTTAATTTAAGAAATATTCTTTCTACAGTTTTATAAACTTTATCTTCTAAAATTGAGGGAAGTCGCTCTCCAGGGCGATTTAAGGGTAAGGTTTTTTGGAGTGTATGTACGAGTATGCATATGACTGCGACCCAAGTGACTTGTTTGCTTCCTTTTCTATTGCCATTTGCTATTTGCTATTTGCCATTTTCCACTTTTCCATTTTATTTTGCCTTTTTGCATAATGATAAATGACAAGGGCAAATCGCACAATCAAATCAAAGCCGAAACCCTTTTCTGCGTTTATTGACTTAATTCTGTGAGCACAGGTTTGAGGCTTCAGACCCAAAATTTTAATTAAGTACGAGCTTGACTGTGAGTAACATCATATTCATAAATAAATGACAAATTTCATGGCGCACGTTGGCTGAAATTACACGAAGCCAGCTGTCTTATATCCGTCTATCACATGTGTTTGAAATGAGCTTAAGGCTCAGGAAATGCCTGATGTAATTACAAAGGATTTACGAGCTCATTTACTAAGCCGCAGCAATTTAACTAGGCGCCAGCAACCCAATTGACAATGTCTTACATTAAGTCTAAAAAAGGGTCAAAAGTTATCTTGACAATACACTACTAAAATCCAATTGCTTTGATGCAATTTATGAGTTATCCTAGCTCAATTTCACTTACCGGCATATGGTTGATGGTGAAGCGCAGCTCAGCACGTGGCCTTGAAGGTGGAGTACTGCAATTGGCCCTCAAAACATCACCTGGCTCGTATCGAGTATTTTCCGTAAAGAGTTGCGGGCGTTTCTCGGGAAATTCTAAAATATTTGTAAAATGCGAAAGAAGCATTAAGGAAAATTCTGCAAAGGTTGCTAAAGTTAATTTTCAATTTCTTGTAGATATCGCTAAGTAATAGACAGTTTTTTAGAAAAAGCGGATTGGTAAAAAAGGCAATCGTGTTGACTAGTATATTCGATCTGAAAATTGTCAGGGTTGAGTTTTAAAGTAGTGAGTTTTAAATGTAGTAAATATCGTTCGATCTTTTATGTGCCACAAAATATCTACTTTAACTCAAATAAGATACTCACCCACAACTTGCATTTGCGCATAGGCGGTGGCTGTAGAATATAACGGTGCGTCGGCGGTAACTTCGCAGCTGAAATTACCGGAAAGACCAAAGCTAACATTGCGTACCAGCACCAGGGTTGCATTCGAGCTGCTTTCCTGCAAGTAAATGTAATTTTGTGATCAATTGAGTTGAGCTTATACATATAACAGAATCCGACTCGACTTACATCCACTTTGATGCCGGGATATTGAAAGACTTTGGTGTGGGGATATTCGCCCGGTGTGAAGCGATAAAACTCCAACTGTCCGCGATAGAACTTAATCGAATAAAGCGGTGCACCATCGAGCTGATATTCACACCGCAGCGCCACCGACTGGCCACGTCGCACCGCCGGTGGTTCAACGAGCAGGTTGACGTTGCGCAGCGTCGCCTGGGCGCCTTCTGCAATCGAACGTGGAAATGGAGAAAGAGGAAAACGGCGATATCAGATTTATTCAAATTGATACAGCGTGCATGCGAGTACGAGTATGCCATAAAAGACAGAATGCCGCCAGTCGAAGGTAAAACCCACAATTTGCGACCAGGTGCCTCCCATCCATTATACTATGGGACAAATGTCCGAATTTTCGTCATCAACTCTAATCTAGTGTTGCCCCAAATACCTACAACATAAATGATGTCAAAATATAAAGCTAGAGACTTGACACTTTTACGTTTGTTAGTATATATCTTTTTTTGTGTGGTCGATCTTTTCTCGTTTGAGTTACTCTGCGAGTTTCTTAGCAGTCTCCGCTCTTTTTCAATTCACAGAACACATATTAACAGTAGACCACAGATTGTCACGAAACTTTTCCAAAATATCGGACAATTTCCCCATAGTGCAATGCATGTGTCTTCTGTTTTGACTCCGGCTCCTGCTCTTGCTCCTGCTGCTGGTGCAGCTCATGTTCCTCCCGCCTGTTATCGTCCGGTAGAATTGGCAGAAGCAGTTGCCAGACTACGTGGTCACATTTGCATTTTCGGCACGGCACGGGAACGTAAAACAATATTGATACGGCGTATGTCCGTTTTGAGGAGCGACATCATCCATAGCAGCCATAACATCGTCATCGCACCGCTTTTCATAGGCACTGGGCCACATAAAATGCAGGGATTAAAATATGCTACGATTCAAGAATGGATTCAGTACACCGAGTGCTGCTGCTGCAAAATGCAGTTGCCTTGTGGCAAACATTTTGGGCGTTGTTCTTAAAGCGCATTTAGTTTTCCGACCCAGACACGACTTTAAATGCTTTGTTCATACACTCAGGAAAAAGATGTTCTTCAAATTTAAGAAGAGCTCGGTGCCTTCAAGCTAGCTATCTATTACCTTAAGAATACCGTATTTTTTTATTTAATTACATCAGCTTCGAATTTTCAACTTAAATTTTAACGACTGTCATTTCATATAAACTGTCATAAAATGAAAATCAAATTATCCAACACTTTGGGTAATATGTATTTTTTGCTGGGTGTACTCGTAGCACAACCAACGGCAGCTGTAACAACAGTCGACAGTCAATGATGGAGTTGACATGCATGCATGGCCAATTGGACTGACTACATCAAAAAGCAATTTTCCATTTGTCTTACAATTTCCCGCACACACTCACACTCACACATACACACACATACACACCCACGCTTATAGAATCTGATTCTGTGCAAAGTGTGTTTGGCTTTTTATAAACTCGCAAATCGTTTAAGCCATCTTACGAGAAGTTGTAAACCTCTTTGCCTGTTTTTTTTCTCTGTTGCTCTTTCACTCTCCATCTCCTTTTCAATTGTTTCACCCTTTGCCTGCCCTCACCAGTTCAAGTTCTAGTTGGAATCACAGACATTTTTCTGTACCCTTACTTGCAATATAAATCTATAGATATATTTTTATATTGAATGCATTCTACATTCAAATGTATGTTGCATATGATTTGATAACAAGTACCACCATTTTTATGATATTTTTGTATATTTTTATCATGGTGCTACAAGCATATATTTATTGATAAATGATTTATATCCACTTTCTTATTATCATTAAGGTATCGCATATAAAACCTGTTAAAAAAATAAAAAAATATATATAAAAATTTTTAATTTAATTATTATTGTTTATTTTGTTCAGATCACAAATGTAGGAATGGGTCTGGCAACGCCGCTCAGCCCTCCCATCACAGTAATCGATAAGACGATTGGTGAAGCCGGAGAGTTCTGATCGAGAGTCCGACGTGACCGGGCTGATTGAGGGAAACTAACACGAAGTTGCGAAATGACGCTCGCACAAACGACGGGATAATAATTTAAATGAACATACTTATAAATATAAAATTTAAAATATCAATCACTAAATTATAAATAAACTTATTATAATAACTAAATACTTTGGATTTCATTAATACCAGAGCCCGAAGTCCACACAAAATTAGAGTAATTTTTTTATTTTATTTTGAATGTAATGCTTTTTTAATATTGTTTAAATGTATATAATTTTTTAAACTGATTAGCAAGAGTATTTGAGCTTCGACATATCAGTTTCTTCAACTCTTGTATTCCGTCTGTAGTTTTGATTCCGAACTGAAATCTAGATAGAAACGCAATATCCTCAGTGCACTCCCCGGCCTAAGTGACTGCTTCAATTTCGCCACAGTCCCCACCCATTTTGGGATTTTCACTAGGCTCTTAGATTGCCTCCCCTATGTTGGTTGTTAGTGACTGTTGTGCCGCATCTTTGTGGACAATATTCTCGTGACTGACAATGTTTTGCTTTTTGCATCGCAAGGCTTTGGAAATTAGGCCAGGCTTAGCTATATGACCATACAGTTTTGTAACAGAGTGTGGGATGGAATTCGTAGATTTGAATAGAGTATATTGAAAGTCAACAGTAGAGAGCAAGAGAATGATTTTGTGTCTGACAGTGTGGTATACAGTGTTTCAGCACTTATTTGATCCTCTACAGCTTTAACAACTTTATGGTTTTATTGTTTAATTCAGATATAATAAATACCAAATTAAAATAATTTTAAATAATATAAAACAGAGGTTCGGTGATTTGAGAAACCAAGCCGATCTAAATTTCCCGCTTCCGCCTTCAAATTATGTGTTGATTGTTATTTGAAAGCTCTGTTTTTAGAATTTATTGACAAATCTGCGGTTGAGTTTTATTTATTTCATCCCCCCATGTAAGAGTAGTGGGTCAAACGAGCTCGAAGGGACTGTATCTCTCCAGATTTAGAAAGAGCGGACGTACGTATACATATAGTATATCTTTGTAACTTGATACACTTGTTGTCATAACTCTAGAGTTGGTCAAAACACGAATGTGTATGAATGTATGTGTGTCAGAAACTGTGATCATAGAACGTTTATTGACTGCACAATTCAATATATCATGCATTCAATATTCCACAGATGCCAGTGGTTCAACAGGCAGTCCACATCCTACACAATGCACATAAACTGTGTGCCACACAACTGTGTTGAGCTCACAGATTCTGTAACAAATAGAACCAAGTGGAAGGTGGACACGGTTGATAGTTGTGGTGATGGTGGTGGGTGAGGTGGTGACGTAGGGAAATGGTAAAGCATCTGTTATGCGAACTTTGCAATGGAGTAAGTGCAAACCATGTGATGAACTCACTTGTGATAATTTATGGGTCATATTTTTACTGTCAAGCAGCTACAGTAGTCAGAAAAGCACAGAAACAAAGATGGAATAATCGGAGAACAGAGAGAGAGGGAGGAAGGGAGAGGGAGGGAAAGAGAGCCAGCGCCAAATGGGGGCAGACCTAGACGTTCTGCCGCTATCAAACTAATTTAACTGTTTTTCTGCCTCAAGGCAATCTGTCTGGTCCAAGACGCTTCCATGCGCTGTCCCGGCCCGAAAATGCTCCTCATCTGCTCAAATCATCTTTCTATGTATGGCACACTTGGCAATAGCTTATCCATAAGGACTTTCTGCGGCTTGATATGCAGTAATTCTTAAAGCTTGTGTCGTACTTTTTATGTAATGTAATTATTATATTATAATGTATCAGTTTAAAAGATTTAATAATTTTGTCATGAAATGTGTAACGCATAAAAGAAGGCATTGAGTAATTATATATTACATATTAAAGTACAGTTCAATATAAAATATAAACTAGCATAAAACTTTCTGGAGATATCCCAAGCAAACTCGCAGGACTCTACATAAACAAGATGCACGGAACTAAAATGTGGAGTTATACACACGATGGCACATAATGCTAACTTTGCCCAACTGCAGTAATAAATTTGGACGGTGATAATTAACGCAATATTTCTGTCTAACACAAATTGCAAAAGTGACCAACAACTTTTATGAGCTCTTCCCCCCAACGTAAAGAATGTGTTCAATTATTTAGCATAATGCAAATAATATATTTGCATATACTGTAAACTGTGCCTGCAAAATGTTTGCATAATTTGTGAACAGCGAAATTTGAGTTCAAACCTCATTTCAAATCGCATGCTGTTAGACGAGGGATGGTCAACAGGAGAGGGATGCTCAACGATTTAGCCGACAAATTGCCGCTGTTACAGTTTTTGAAAAGTTTACAGTACATTTGTTAGAATAACAGAGACAGCGAGATGGAACTAGAGATAGACAGAACTATCGAGATATAATTATGTGTTGAATTATGAATTGAAATGTGGAAAAGTTTTTTATAGTTTTTATGCGTGTGAGAACTTGGACCTTTAACTACCATTTCTGGTCAGCATAAACTGCCAATTTCAACTGGCCAACTGTCATTCTCTGCATGTATGTGTGTGAATGAGATTTGGTGTGGAATAGTGGAATAGTTTTTACGTTATTTTAATATACGTAAATTTGTTTTAAGTTGACTTCAATAGTGAAAACTCGATAGCTTTAAAATTAGTGCATTTTATACGGATGAGTATTACAGTGCCAAAGATAAGCATAACTAAAATAATAAAATGCGTTTCATGTGAAACAACTTTTTAGTCATCAAAATATTTAACAATAAGTAAGGCAATTTGATGATGGGTAAAAACGCAATTAAAAAATGTTACATGCTAAGAGTAGTGATGCCAAAACTTTTGTTTCATGAAAATATAAGTTGAATAAGAGTATTATCCAATTGCACAATATTTGTTTAATATTTGCATTGAGACAACATAAAGTTTTATTTATACCAACACAAAAGCAAAATCCTATATAATACTTATTATTATGTCCATTTAATAAAAGTCGGTAAAGTGCAGGAATTTTATACCTTGCACATTTTTTATATGGTTTCAAATGAGTACTATAAGTTTGTGATAAGTCTGTAACAGTCTGGGTTTACGTCTGACAGTCCGTTAATCTGTCTAACAGTCAAAAATAAGTTAAGATAGAGAAACTTAATGTGAGAACCTTCAAAATTAGAAACATTTAATTAATTTAATCTAATTATTTTCAGTAGATATGTAAAAATGTGATAGTAGTACAAGGTGCAGGGTATACCGTTTTCGGTACCACTCGATTTTACTAAATTTTTTCTGTTTTTGTCAAAGAGTCATCAAAATGCTGGTCAAAGGCTACAAACTGTAGCGACATGCGAATCTTTTCAATGCTGGAATGTGTGCGAGCCGTCAACAAATATGAAAATTCATTTTACTGCGAGGTTGCTCTTTTTTCGTATGCAGGGTGCCAAGATGAATTTTTCATATTGATTCAAATATACTTTTATCGTATGATCAATAGCGCAATTCAGAAAAGCTTTCAGAATACGCATCACTATTGTTTATTAAATTTTTGTTGGGATTGTTTATTAAATTTATTGCGATTTTCAGGTTTTATTATTCATTTTGTTAATTAGAATAATCTATAACATATTTCAGAATAGATCTATCAGGCCTGTTCCGGTTTTCACTTTCGGTAAGATTTTGCGAAAGTGAATTTCTTGAACCTGCTCTAATATCATTTCGGCGAAGTTCTACGGATTTTTTTCACTTTGAGGTGATGAGTTTAAGTTCGATAAAGTGAAAAACGAGCATTTTTAAATACTTAGCCTTAATGGAAGGTGAATAAATGCATTTCACTAAATGCTATAAAATAAAAAGTGAAAACCGGAACAGGCCTGTATATTTCCAGAATGTTTTGCTAATATTTAATTGATTAATTAATTTAAGCTTTTGAAAACACATTGCGCAAAGCTAGTATTTACCAAGAGTCCTGAACTAAATTTAATTGTATGCAAAACTCAAATGACAGCCATGGGCATGTTCAGTTTTTAATAAACAAATTGTAGGAGATTCATGCAAATTGCCTGATAAATACAGAATAAACCGAAAAACAACTTTTATAATTAAATGTTGAGAATATTTTGCACGCCCACACCAATTCGCGAGCTCTATATTTAAATATATTTTTGATTGTGCTCTTAAATAAATTTCAGCATAATGTGCGTAATTAATGCACCAAACCGAGCGCTCCATATAAATCAGCTGCGAATTGGGTATAGGCTTGAGGTTGAGGTTGGGATCGTGTATACATTTATCCGTGTATCTGTGCATATTTGCGGTCAGCCTCATGTTGCACGCACAATCAGTCGCCTTTCGTTGCTTATCGACTGGCGCCATTGATTGCAGTTCATTAAGCACGCCCAGCCTGGCTCTGACACATTCTTGACCATGGTACGAGCTGCTTCCCAGGATAACTACACCTGCTGCGGTAGCGGGATTCATTAGCTTCCCATAGTCCATAGTCCAGCTTCAGTCGCACTATGGCTCATTTGGCAAAATTAAGGGAAAATAAGGGAAACGCGTATAGTCTAAATTTTATTATAAAAGTAACTTCATTAAACAAAAAAATTGAAAACACAAAAATAAATTTGTTTTCCCCATGAACCTTTAATTTTGGGTACTTTTCCAACTTTAGGCTGAACTTCAAGTTAAATTTATCTTTCCAAATATTCAGACCTGAATCAAAAGGTTTGTATTTTTGCCACCTATTTTTCGCAAATGAGCCATGGTGAGTCGTTTAATGGGCCGCTTGACCTTCTGTGTATTCTGTACTTAAACGGCAGGTGCGCTTTCACCTTTTACGTTAATTTCGCTCTTCTCCTTTATACTCATAGCACTCGTAGTCTCGAAGTCTGTGCAATCTCTACTGTCAGCCAATTGCTGTGGCGTTGGTCATTACTGTTGATTGCTTATTCATGTGATCATTAATTTATTCATATGCCCTCAACTTTTGTGTTGTGTTGTGTTGTGAGAGTTATCAAAATGAAAGCGGCCATCGTCTGCTTTGACGGCAAACTCAGCATTTAACATTCAACATTCAACAGAGGAGACTGCCTATACGTAATCCTCAAACAAAGGGCTTGACATGGATGGTTCTTCTTCGTTTGCTTGTGAAAATTAATTGCAACCGCGTTGCGCTTCATGTTTATATTTTAAATTAATTATAAATATTTATTTATCCTGATTAGTTAAGTGCGAGTGGTGGGCGTGGTTGAGTGCTTGGTTAAGCTTAACTAAATTGATTTCAGTTTATTTTAGCATAGAGCAGCGTTTTCGCTTGGATGGATGCTTGGTAAATCGATAACAAAACTTGGCTTTAAATCTAATAGAGCCGCAAGCAAAGCAACAGAACCTCATTTTCTGGCTGGTCATTACTCTTGGCTCTGCGGTTGCTGCTTTCTGCTTGCTGCTCGCTAAGCGAATTCCATTCTTTGTTATTTCGTTTTTCATCTCGCTCTATAATAAATTGCAGTATCAATTTCAATACGAAATAATCAAGCGATGCTCTGAGCATAAACCTAGAAAAAAAATTACCTCCCAAAGGCGAAAATTGATTAAAAATTATAGGACCGTTTAATTAAAATTACAGCCGGAGAAAATATGATTTAAATAAGGTGTTTTTAAAAATTGGATTTGAAGTGTATTCGTTGACTAAGATTAAGGTTAGGTAGTATTATGAAAATCTTTTTTCTGAGTGTACCAGCTTGCACACATCCCACTCACACGCACACACACATACCCACACGTCTTGTCCGATTTGGCATATTCGTTTTTCGTTGCACACTTTCGTGCGCAGGAGTTAATTTCATTCTTAAGTGGTTACAGCAGCAGCTGCAAGAAACGCCACCAATTTCAACTACAAACTCAAGCAAAATTATTGAATGCAGCAAGGCAAACAGTGAAAAACGCTAAAACAAAGAATATACGAGTCAATTTGTATTACCGCTTTTCTCTTTTTTAATCTCCTTTTTTTCTTGCCACTACCTTCAAACTGTATTTATCTTCCATGCATAGCACATTTCCACTACCCTCGTATATGACTGGAAAAGGTGCTACAATCATCTACATTAAATATTAAAATTATTTATTTTTGTATTTTTATCAAAAAAATTAAAATTAAAGTTTTGAAAATAAATCCAACATTCATTATCAACTTAAATTTTATCGAGTGTTGGGTATTTGGCAGTCGAGTATTTTAAAATTGTTTTTATTGTAGCATTTTAGACTTGGCAGGAAAACCACAGACAGACGGACAGACAGACAGTGGCATGTGGGACCGACAGACAGAACTGAGCGTTTTCTTTTCATTTCTACTCGCATCGTCCTGCCTGTGTATACATATGTATGTATCTCTTGTGTACATACGAGTATCTCTTTTTTGCAAGAGATACACACAAATCTGCACAAAAATGCACAGAAATTCATCTTGATTTGCGCTGCGATTTTTTGCCAGCACCGCAGATTTAATGCCGCTTTACTTTTTTCTATCCTATATCACTTGACTCTGTGACTTTTGTGTGGCATTCTAGTCAGAGATATCTAAGCGCATTTTGTTAAAAAGCATTGATGTTTTGTTACACTCAACGAAAAAAAAAATCTAATCATTAGGAACGTTGGTGTTTAATATCAAAACCTTCAATATTTGGTAATGTTTTCCTTAAAAATATTTTACCAATTAAAAAACTTACTTAAGAACACGCCAATTTTCTTAAACATTTTATCAACATTTTTTCATGATTAATTACATAAGCTTTACGGCTAATTGTCACTTTTGTTCCTTGAACCAATTAAATTAGACCTCAAGTCAGCTAAAATACTTATCTGCCACTTTAGGTCAAATGTTCTTACGTCATAGCCAATGTTCGTTAATTTTAAGTAATAATATTTTTGTGGCTATCTAATTGTATCGTGTACTTACCACACAAAATGCACAACAGCAGAAGACAGTGCAGGATGCTTATTTTGCGGCTGCTGGGCCAGAAACAACGACAGCGACTCCTACGCGAGGTGTCTGTTCCTCCCATGGTTGTCATCGTTGTCGTTTGAGTTGTTGCTGTTCTTGTTGTTCTTGTTGCTGTTCTCGTGGCGGTGACTGCGGAATATGATGGCAACATTTTGGACGTGTTGCCGGTACTGTGACTCCGATTCCGATTCCGACTCCGGCAATGACTTTGCACTTCCGTGTTGTTGATACTAATGTTGGGATGATGTTCTGACCAAATGGGAGGCCGGAGCTCACACCTACAGCCTGACACACACTTACACTTGTGCGGTAGTGTGAGTGATGATGAGTGGCGTTGCCACATTGTCAGCGTGTCGCACTTTTTGAACACTTTAAAAGCGTTTGTCTCGTTTGCTACTCGTGCTCTACACTCGTCCCCTAACACTGACATTAATTAAGTGTGCAATTAATTGAGCAGCACGGATGCTTGGCGGTTGAGATGATTAATTCGGCACGCTGCTTGCCAGATTTAACTTAACAAGTACGAGTATTCACTGAATGCGTTGCTTATAAATCACTAGGTAGTTATCCAGTATATGATTAAGATGCTTTACTTAGCGATTCCTTATTGCACAGTTGCCATTTTAGCTATTATCAAGAGGTCTAAAAGTTTATTAAACTTAAAATCTGTTTTAAATCTGGCAGTTTTTAATGATCAAATTATTATTACATTTAAAAAGTGTTCTTTACTTTTTAAAAGTAAGCTCATGAAGCAGTTTTATTCGCTTTTACAGACAATGTTGTTTTCGCAAAATCTGGTAAGTATAATATTTTTATGATTTTTATTTTTATTTGAATATTGCATATATTTGGTTTGGTTTTGACGGCACAATCACAAACTGTTGCTTATCAGATCTTGTTTATATTTCGCTCAACGGTATATCCGCGTCTCACTTTCGTTTCTCTGCATTCAGTACGTCATTCTACTTAATCAACGTACGACGAATACGTCGCGTATCCCACAGATACAGATACGCAACCGACAGACGCACGAACACGACTGAACGCGCCCGAAGTTACTCGTACTGTGCGTATGTTATCATAGCTTGCTGTTGAAATGTTGCTATTGCCATGCTGCTTGGCAACATGTTGCCATGTCGTCTTTAGATCTATGTTGCCAGAATGTCGTGATGTCGTTTGCTACTTGGACTAGACTTGCTCTCCTGCTCGTTATTCGACTTTCCGCGAAAATGTTTGTCACTTAACATTTGTAAGCGATTTTAGTGCCGCGTCTAATTGCTCCAAGTTCTAGTCACACATGCCTAAAAGCAGAGACAAGCACACACACACGCACATACACATTTCCGAATGAGCCTCTCGGCAATCAGCTGGAAAGAGATAAAAGACAATGTTTCAATTAGTTGTTGACAAAACTGTAAGGGCCAAGAAATAAGTGCATACATGTGTATTTTGTGTACATTCTGTACATTTGGTTTATTGCATACTGTTAAAAGTAGAAAGTTCGAAATAAATAATTTATGATCAAGCAAATGCACAAGCACAATAATACAGCAGGCAAATAACATATTTAGGTATTCATAAAGAACCACCTTTTTATATCCCTGTAGAGGGTATTATAATATTGTCATGAAATGTGGAACGCAGTCTGTTTGCGCAGTGTATAACGCAGGAGATATAATATCCGTCTTGTAAATACTTTAGAAAACTGGTCGAGAATCTTTCATATCACATGAAAGATTAAAATAATCGAAACATCACCTTTAAATAATAAATTACAAATAACTAAAATCAAAAACTTTAAAGACATTGAGGCTAGCAGAAAACTTTCTGAAAATATCTCAACCAAAATCGTAGGACTGTACAAGGGTATCAAGTCTTCGGAGTACCGCAGATAACCTTCCGCCTAGTCTTACTTGATTTATGTCCTAAGTCTCAATGGGCGTTTCTGATAAGCATATTCGTTGACCTTTCGGTCGTCAATTGGCATGTGCTCTACAGATACATAGATGGTGTATGTGCGTAGTTATGCAAATGACATGTATATATATTTTAGATGCACATAAGTATGTACACATATTATTGGCTAGTTGCACTCCAATCGCTTTGGTTTGCGCCCAAAAGCAAAATCTCTAATTATTTCGGTCAATAGAAGTAACATTATTAATTGCATCCCGTGGCTGTTCAATTATGCGCTGCAAATCAGGAAACGCACATTTACCAGTCCTTTAAGCCCTGCTTCAATTCTCCTTCCCGCTTCATCGAAGTCAATGCTTGTTTGCAAATTGTTGCAAATGGTATTCGTTGTTATTCCTCAATTTGAACTGTACTAGATGTATGTGACTAGATGTATCTTAATTGTAGGGAACGTAATGATTACAATTAAAAAAAATAAAATTATAAATTAAGAATTATTTTGTAGCTTTTATCAAAAGAATCTAAATGAAAATTGTCTTTAAAAGATTATTATGTTTACATTTTTATTAAAAAGTCATAGAATAACTCCCATTTTCAATTATTTATTATATTTATATGTTTAATATATCTTAATATGTAATTTTTGTAGCACAAATTGAAAGTAAAAGTTTTTCTGCTGTCAGAATACCCAATTTAAAACACAGTATAATGATCTCTGTTTTTCATGAACACTTGAGCATCTGAAGGAGTGTGGGTTCGCATTGATTGTTGATTGTTTCGATTGCTATTAAATTGGCTATTTTTGCAGCTGAAGCAGCATAGTTAATTTGGATGAATCTTCGCAATAGAATGCAGCCCAGTTATCCACTGGCCGTGGGGACGGAAGACCAACTCAGTGGATTCTGCATATCGCATCGTGCTCTAAAACCAATAATCACTTCCGGCAACTAACAAAGAGAATGGATAGTGGTAGGGGTGAGGGAAGGGGTGTAGTATAAGAGAAGGGTAGGGGTTTAAGGGTGGCCGATCGGCAGCACTTCACACATCATTTCCTACGCTCAACATTTGTTATGCCTTTTGTGTAACGACCAAATTGCCTCAATTACTTGACAATACTTATGGGTAGAGCTGTGAGGATCTAAATTTAGCAGTTGACTACCGCCCTCCCTTCCTCCTTCCCCTTTGTTGTTGTTGTTCCATTGTCAATGGGTTGCAGCTTCATTTATCATATTTGGCCATTGTTTGACTTCCAAACAATGTTTCCTACTTTTGTCTTGTTGCATTTTATTAATTTGTTTTTCATACTTTTACGTTTGTTTATTGATTAAAATATGACGGCGAATCTCGGCAGAGCCATTGTCAGCTGCCAGCAGCTGTTGCTGTTGTTGGAGTTGTTGTTGTTGCCTTACACTTTTAAAATTCCTTTTCTATATTTAAGAATATCGCCTTAATATGAAAAATTTTCTAATCTTTAAAATAAAAATTATTTTAACTTAACAAATTTTTGAGAATAAGTTTTTCAAAAAACTAAAATTATTTAATATTACGGAAACTTTCTTCGCTCGGCTACACAAAAGCCTTTATGAATTTTGAAATATTTACTTTTTATCATATTTCAAAAATTTTAAATGCTTAGAAAGAAGCTTCTAATATTGAATTTTTATCATAGGTCTTTTGTTTGAGTGTAGTTGTTTCTGTTGCTGTTGTTTCTGTTGCTGTTGCTGGAGTTTTTCCTGCTGCTGTTGGTGCTATGCGGTCGCATGGAAGCAGCTGTAAACATGTGTTTGCAGCAACATTATGATTGCTCGTCTCCCCCACAGATATTATTTTTACTGTCTGCCCCCATCCCTGCTCATAATATTTTTTTGACGCTGCTGTTCTCTGGTATTTTTAATAAAACAATGTTTTTGTAATTGTTGTCTCTCTGTCCATTACTTCTGATTTATTTCTACCTTTGTTCGACATAGACACCCGCTTGCCTGTTGCCGCCTTCCATGCTTTATTTGTTTGTTCAAATTATTATGGGAGATAATTTTGTCAGTTGCATTTTTCATTCATGCTTTTTTCATGCTGCCGGTATTTGTTTTTGTTTGATTTTTGTGTGAGTGTTGAGACTTTCTTTTATAAATTTTACAATTAATTGTGTTTGACACTTTTAACATGGGCCTAGTTTTTGTGGAGCGAGTAGCATCCGTTTTATAGCTTGATTGATTTCACATAATATTTTGTCATTAATCATTATCAAGCTCTTGTCGAGGCCAGCTTAAGGACATTACAAACATCCATACATATATTTTTGAAATATAACAACATTGCGGTTGAATTTATCTTTTAATATGGCAGACAAACGAGATTAAAAAAAATAATGGTAATTGTTTATGCCGGTAATAGCTTTATTAACTTATTTATATCACTTTGATGGTACAAAATAAATTATTTTTTTGTAGATTATATTTATTTTTGTAGGATATGAAGACTGTTTACATAAGTCAACGGTTTCTCTCCGTTTGGGATCTTTTGTCACAATATTAGTCGCTTCGTCATTCATTTTTGGCATTATCAGCTGAAACGTGAGTGTGCTAATAGTAATCGCAGTCAGCTAATAAAAATAACTCCTTCAGTATTAGACAAATGTCGTATAGGCTCGGTATTTGAACATAAATAAATACCACTTATTTTCTGTCACATACAAATAAAAGCATGACAACAGAAAGACACCAGACAACAAGGATCGCAATTAATTGGGTCAGGTTGAGTTGAGTTGAGGCTCCAGAAGGGGCAGAAAAAGCTGATTAAAGCAGCGCTTGATGCTTTTAATTAAAAGAAGATTAGCATTGCGCGTGCAATGTATTTAAGCGGAAGAGGGATAGGGGTTAGGATAGGGAATGCCACGATAGCAGGTCCATAAACAAATTATTGCCAAGCTTTGTCATGGCGATATTGACAGAGTCAGCCATAGAGTCAGCTGTATCATACGCAGCTGCAAGGGCGTAGCCAGCTTTGTACTAAAGGGAAAAAAAAACATAATATTTCTCAAACTTATACACAGCTTTTCGTTTGAATTGCATTAAATGTATTGTCTTAAAAATGTCTTTAAATGGTTAACTGTGAAATTAAAATGCAAAGTTTTTCTTGGTTTTGCTTGTAGGAGAAGGTTCAATGGCCCCCTACCTACGCCCTTGGTAAGCGGTTACTGAGTGGGGTGTCTGGAGTCGACTGATTTCGACAATTGCCAGCGCTATAAAGCCAACGCCATTTGAAGTGATTCCGCCAGCATCGTTATGGTTGCTTAGTCTACTTCTGAGTCTTGTTCTTGGTCTACTCTTAACTCATATGTTGTTTGCCACAATGAAAGATTTTTATGCAAACAGAGCCTATTACGAGTTTGACTCTTCAATGTACTTTGTTTTGGGCTACAGCCTTCTAGTTGTTGATGACACTGCACAGTGGACCTTTTGGGTAATTTAGCTCTGATTATTTCGAGCTTAAAGTTTTTTAACACAACTTATTTTTTATTTTTGTATCGCTATAAGTAATTGATATTTGTCTGTTAAGAAGTTTTGAAACTTTATTTGGCCCTAATTAAAATTAATAAAATTCCTATACATTATAGCAAACTTTTTTTTTTTAGATTTGGCTACAGATATATAATAAAATAAATAGAACAAAAAACTGTTTATGTAAACAAAAAACTTTTTGTTTCTTAAAATAAATAATCAAATAAAAAATAATATTTCAAAGGTTATTAACTAACCCGAGGTAAATAACTTTTAGAAACCCACTGTGCAGTGGTGTTGTTTGCTTGTTACTTGCCACATCAGTCACTGTTCACTTGCCACATTTAGTTTGCCATGCAATTGGTACGAAGATGTTCTTGCCACATGGCCACAATAAAGTCGAGGTGTCAACCAGCGAGGATTGGGGAAGGCGACACCTAAAAATAGGTGCAAGTTTTTCACACATTGTCACAAATTGCCACAGCAGCAGCGTCAACAAATTGAAATGTTTATTTCAAAGTGTTTGGGTCGCGTTTACGACCAGTTGTCGCAGCAGTTGTCAGCAGGTGAGAAAGAGAGCAAACCTTAACTTCAATACTCAGATCAAATCCATTAGCCTGAAAACTTCTTAGACTTGCTTAGTCTGGCTGCCATAAATCTGTTGTGGTAGAGCGCACCCAAAAATTGTGCATCGGGTTAAGCTTTTTGTTCGGGCATCAATTTTATTACCGGCTGCTGTTCAGTTCAGTGTTCGCACCACATCAAATATATTCACATCGGCTTAATTACTTCACGTGCCGTGAGATCCCCTCAAACGTTACCTCGGAGACCCGCACCCAATGCCAACCGGGCGACATGGATTTAAATGTGCTCAGCATTTGCAGTGACAGCAGCATTTTGCTCGTCAAATGCTCGACATTTACTTTACTTAATTGCCACTAAATGCGCATAAATGCATTTTTATTAAATTCGCTTGAAAATTGATTTTGTCCGTCCTGTGGATGCTGTGATGTGGATGCTAGCAGCATGTGGTTTCCCAAACGAGCCGCAGCCACCACATTCACATGCACACTCGCATGCACACTCACATGCACACTCACATACACACTCACATTCACATTCACATGCCAAAGTGCCACACTTGCGGTTGAGTTTGGTCGCCTTCTGTATGAATGGATTTTATTCATCAAGTTTTTGGTATTTTTTTATTTTTATTCTGAATCATTGCCTCGACTCGCACTTCTGCTGCTAAGAATTAATTAAAAACGTTACACAGAATTCAATAGAATGGATGGTATTGTTGTTTAAGACACGCCTTGTTGACCCTTCAAACGCCCATTGGCATTTAATATTTTAAAATTTGGATTGCTTTCGCAAAGAAGACTAAGCACTTTCCCTTAGTTTCGCATATGTATGTAGGGATATTTCCAGGAAAAGGTCAAATAATTTTTTACAAAAAATTAACAATAATGTGAACAATAAGAAAAAAGAACTCTTTAATTTCGATACATTTGCTTAATAATTTGTTGATTTTAAACATTATTTTAAGCATTCGTTGATCATTTTTGTCGGATAAGACAAATATATTTATAAGTCATACAAATCTTATTATTGTCAAATTTTATAATTTTTTATCATGCAAATATTTTACTAAGCAGCCAATATAATGTATGAATTATCTCAGATGAGTGTTAAATATATAAAAAATCAAGTTCGAAAAGAAGGAGAAGAAAAGTTTCGTTTCCATTAGCTGCGGCGGGACAGCTAATTGGTTTTTGGTTCGTTTGACGTTTCATTCTTATTCTTATATCCAATTACGCAAAGAGCCGAAGTGAGTTAGTGTAGTTAAGGTCAGAGTTGAGCCAGACCAGCCGCACTTGAATTCCAATTTTGATAATAAGTGCGAGTGCGTAAAAAGCAAAACACCCAAAAGCGGGTGCCCATTTAATAAAAATGAAATTTGCGCACAATTATCTCAACAAATTAAGCTTTAGCCACATTTTGTTCATTCTGTTAGCAACTTCCGAGTGGGTATGAGTATTCGAGTACACTCAGAATAAAACAAGACCTACAACGACATCGAAAATTGACAAACATTTAAGGACATTTTACCAAAAATTATAAGTTTGAATGCCTCCTTATCTGAAAGTTGTTAGTTCATAAATTATATTTTTGGATAATACTTTGTCTAAGAATTTAGGTAATAAGAGGACTACAATAGAAGTTAATTTTTTCAGTGTTAAGAGAGGCCAGCTTGCCAGGTAGCTGCAATGCTAATGTAATTAAACATGGAAAAAATATGGCTAGTGAATTTTAGGATTATTGCGAATTTTCAATGTAATAAATACCTAAAAATGTATGACCCATAAATTCGATTTTTTTACATTTATTAAACAAAATTATTATTTCAAACTTCCTAAAGTTTGAGGATAATCTTTTTTCTGAGTGTATGTACTCGTACTCATACACGTAGGAGCCTTTGCTCCACTCAATGCATGTAATTAAATTGAAATTTCAATATTGCCCATGGCGCAGAGCCTTATAGGCGGGAAGTTGGGACCAACATAACAGCTGTCGTTCAGTCCATGGCGGCACTCGCTCATTTTAAAAAATTTTTTTTAGGTTTATTTTTTTTTTTAGCTGTTTTCCAGCACATGCCGTTGATTTATAAGCCGTGGCCAAAAAATGTTGCAAAATTAAAGTGTAATTTATGTGGCGCATTTGCCGCGCGCGTATCCGGTGAATCCTGAATTCGAGTCCTGCTTATCCGCTTCATGTCTCACTTGGCCAAGTGAGTGCGTAATGCGGGGCGACCTTGTAGACCCAGTGACCCGAGCACTGGGCTAAAAAAAAAACCCCACTGGGCTTAATGTGGCCCGGCCAACTTTGACCCCGCGCTCTCTGCACCTGCGTCTCGCGCAAAGTGTTAATGTGTTTATGTGAATGGTGCTGACTCGACATTGCACTATGGGCAATTTTTCGATTTTTGTGGCATAAACTCAAAAATTAAATTGTAGCTTAAGCAAAACATCAGCTAATTCATCAGGCAACACGACAAATAGGAATTAAAATTATACTTTGAAAATTGCAATACTTAAATGTAAGACTCATAAAATAGGCAAAGCGAAACAAAATTAAACAAGTTTTATATGAAAAGATGTGGTCAATTTAAAAATCAAATATAATACAAATTTTCTTTAGTTATATAAGCATGAAAATTCGTATGTATCTAGCTTATAAATTATTTATTTAACGTTTAAGCCAAAAAAAAAAACGGGCTTTTATCCGATAGTGCTTGCTTGCCATGCCTGACACACTCCTCACTCCTGCCTGCCTGCCTGCCTGCTTGGTGATTCTCGTATGTCAGCGTCTGTGCCAAGTGTCCTTGCCCTGTGCTGTTTGCCACTTGACTTATTTAAATTGTGCAAGTACGAGCGGGCGATAGGCGATGACGACGGCGTTGGCGATGGCGGAGTAATGAAAAAAGATTGATAAAATATGTTAATTGCGCTTGTCGCGGTCCATACTGAACTTGTGCCCTTTCCTCTTACACCCCGAAGGACAGATCTTGCATGAAATTGTCACCAACAATGCTGAAAAGTTAATTTTCTTGGCACTTAAACGTGAAGTCAAAACATTTTAATTATCTTTAACGCGCACTTTGGGGGTTGCCTTTGATAAATCGAATTTACATACTATATTTAAAAAAGTATCGGAATAGATATCTGTAGAATTCACATGACTACAAGTAAGACTGCATTCTGACTGACGATGTGGATATTTTCGTTCCATTTGTCGCATTTAATTAAAACCAATAATTTTTAATAAAAGGTATTTTAAAATAGAATGGAATTTCTATTGCAATCTCAAAAATATTTTAATATAGTTTTAGCGCCTTGGTCCGATGCATCTCAAAAGTTGTGCATAATGAGAAGCTTTCGTATATTTTTCATTTGTAATTAGTCATAATAAATATTTAATGCAAATTAGCGAGGGAGTAATGGAAGAAACTCAAACAGGAAAATAGAAAGTTTGTTAAACAAACTTAGATACAGAGCCCTTCAAAGTTTACAATGGTTGTCATGGTACTAAAGTTTTCCATTCACCTCCTGTGTAATTTTGCGAAATAATCAAAAATCTTTCAGTCGGTTGGATGCTTAGCTAGTTATATATTTCCTTACATATTATATTGGCAGGTTTGCTTTTGCTTACACTAATTATCTACTAATGAGTTTACTTTACGGAAGTCAGGGACTGAGTAGACAATATCCCCATCTCCTGCTGCTTCTGCTTTTGCTTGCAGCGTGTTAAAATAGCTGCTCTTGGACATTTTAAATAGGTACAGGGTAGACAAATTAAAATCTTTTTTGTACACTTTTTTTTTTTTTTAGATTTTTTATATTTTTAGATTCTGAGAAAAATTCTAAGATTTTTCTCCACCTTTAATTTAAAATTTACAATTTACAAATATATGTTATTCTCAACCTAAGGTTACATTACATCAAACAAAGGAAGTCAGTTCCCTAAACTACCTCTTGACGCTCAAGAAAAGCTTCCGATTCGTTTTGTGTTATCCGATTGTTCGATATGTTTTTCGTTAGATATGTATGACAGTGTATGGGTATGTGTTTGACCTTCCTATTGGACGTTTCGGTTTTGTCGACTCAATTTCCGTATTAAATGATCCGTTACCAAATATGCTCGGACATTTAAAGCCAATTGTAACAAGTGTTAGCCCTGTTTCTGATTTTTGCTCACTGCGGCTTTTATTATTGAAATTGTGGTTTTTTTTTTAAGTTGTATTTAATTTTAAATATTTTTTTTTATTACCGCTGAAGTGATAAATTTAAAGGCAAGTATAACTTAATAAAGTCAGAACTGTCTTTTTCTTTCCGTTACAAACTTCTCATTGTATATTCTTTCTACCAATTTCATGGCCAAATGTATACAAATAATGTCCTTGTGTATGCGAAACATTTTGGACTACAAGCCATAACCGATGTGAAGGGAATGTGAAATAAAATGAAAAAATAACGAAACACGATACGCAATTATAACCTAATCCTTGGAAATAACCAAATGCCATAACCTTGTGAGAACTCGCTGCTATGGTAGCAGAGTCATGTATGTATGTCGCATTTCTTTTGATTATATCGCATAAATGTTTTTTAACAACAGCAAATCAAAGGCTATCGGAAAGTGAAAGGCGAATTGCCCCGAAAATTAAGCGAAGAACGAAAATCATAGTCGTTTGCGGGATTCTTTGGAACGGTGGGTGGAGAAAGGGATTTAAGGATGCTGCAGGACATCCAGATCAGGGCAAATAAACAACAGTACGAGTAAATACGGTTGTGCCGGCTATTGAGCATATTATTGGAAACTCATACTGAGTTTTGTGATTTGGCATGCATAGAACGTCATGTGTTTTTGTTCACTGTTGTTATTTTCAATCCTTTGTGTCAATAAATTTTTATGGTGGCTTATTGGAACCTTTTTGGATTTGTGGCCTAATAGCGGTGCGGAGTTTTTTTCCCTTTGATTTAAAAATATGTTTTACACATTTTCAGAGTACCCCATATCCTCATGAAAATAAAATAAAAAAAAAAACTCTTCATTGTCCAACTCTTTACTTCGAGAATACGCCTTTATTTGATTCAGATTTCCTATTTCTTTCGAATGTTCTAAACAGGGTATTTTAAACTTTTAGTTAATGTCATAGACTTTACCAAGAGATATTTTTGTCAACATCAAAGGCTATGTAATTTACTGTCATCTTCTGCTTGCTCTATGAGAATTAAGATGCTTATTAAATACGCGAAGATACTTTTGCATTTCAATATTTGTTTTTTGCTGTTTGTTTCGTTGCGATTACCTCTGATTGTGTACATTATTAATTTTATATGCTTGGCAGTTAATGCGTCAGCCTTAAAATTTGTTGCTGTTAAATATAATTGACTGAGTAATTCACATACAGCTTATACAGTGTCTCTCAGTTCACATGACCCTCTTCTCTTACATATTACAAATTTTAAAGGGATTTATCTTGTATATGTAAAATTTAAACGCAGATTTGCTTATTAATGTTTGAACTTTAGAAATTAATTTTCATTTAATATTTTCTATGTGTGAAATCTGAATTTTACAAGGTACTTAAGAACGCAGTGTAATAATAAGCTGTGAGACACTGTATATGCGTAAATATACAAACAAACAAACTCGATATGACAAAACAAAGTTTGCTGAATGAAAAATTTATGTTTCATTTATCGACAGGTCTCTCTGCATATACAACTGTTTATTCGTCTGATTGAAGCCATAATTAATTAATAATATGTATATTAGAGTGGGTCAATTTGTATGGAGCAAAAATAAATTTTTTTCGATTTCAAGCGGTTGTCAAAATCGTAATCTACGACGAATTCTAAGGAGATTTGCCCAAGAAACCATGGGTCTAAAGTCAAAATCGAGCTTCCGATTTTTAGCGTGAAATATGGGAAATCGTATGAAAAGTCAAAAATTATCATAATTTCTCGTTAAAAATCGGAAGCTCGATTTTGACTTAAGACCCATGGTTTCTTGGGCAAATCTTCTTAGAATTCGTCGTAGATTACGATTTTGACAACCGCTTAAAATCGAAAAAATTGACCCACTCTAATGTATATACAGTGATGCCACGGCTGATTAAGTACTTTTAAATAATAATGTAAATAGGTAAATACTAATAAAAATGCTTACAATACAATATTACAAAACCTCTGGGCATTTCACGGTTAGATATGGCTTTTAGTACTTTTATGAGTTTAATGCAAGTGGGAAAGGGGAAAGAGGCGTAGCAAAAATTTAAAACAAAAACGGACAGACGGGCATGGCTATGTATATCGACTCGGCTGTTGATGCTGATCAAGAATATATAATATATATACTTTATGGGGTAAGAGATGCCTTCTCCCTGTTACATAAATTGCAACGAATACATTATCCCCTTTACTTATCTTTTAAGTAACGGGTATAATTACAAGTTGCTTTATCTATTTTTTCAATTAAAAGTCCGTTGTATTAAAAATATGTTTAGTCATAACGCCGAGCTGTTCTCTCAGTCCACAAACGCTGTCGATAGGCCATTAATCGATATTTATTTGTGGATTTCGTTTAAGTTGCTGGATACTCAAGCAACGAAATCGAAAACGAAAAGTTTCTGCCACAGTTGTTTTTATATGAAGTTTGGCAGTAATTTTTATTTTCCGCGGTGCTGGATACCCGGCTTAAATGCGAGATGCTTTGCCAAAATTTGTAGGTCAAAACAACACGAAAGAAACCTGCTATATATTTCTTTATATTATTTAAATGAACTTTGTAAAAATGTGAAGGTAACTTATAAGTTTAGCTGCAGTAAATAATTTTCTGCGACTTTTTACTTAGCTCCGAATTTATGTAATGAGCAAAGTTTTGAAAAATAAATTAACGCGCCACATTTAACAGATGAACTATTGGGAATTGAAGTAAATCAAATGAAATTAAATCTTAAAAAAAAAAGTCTGCATACGATCCAAAATGAAGGCAACTACATGAAAAATGAACAACAATAACACAATATCAGAGTCAATGAATGAATTGATATCTGTAATATCAAAATAAGTCAATAAAATATAATAAAAATATGATGAGGCTAGTCGTGTATGATGAGTAGTACAGAGATTCGTCCCGACTCGGAACTCCTGCCTCATGGCCACCCTACGGCTTTGCCCACTCTCGTATTTCACCAGCGTCATCAATGTTATTGTTATACGTTTACACATCACATATACTGGCATACATATGAAGAAATATATGTATATAGTGTGTGTACACACCATATTTGTTTGACATCCCCCATAAATTTACATTTTTATCGAAAAAGTTTCACAGCATTCGCTGTTCTGATGATGTTGCTCATGTTAATGCTGTTGTTGTTGCTGTTGTTATTGCTGTTATTGCTGTTGTTGCCGCATTAAAACGGAAATATCAAAAATAAATCTCTTCGCTTGTTTCCGTTGTTAGAATAGCAAATTCAGAGTCTAACGCTTGTAATTGCCACACACTCACACAATAAAACATGTTTCAAATGAAACAAAAAGATCAATTTGCGACTTTTAATGCCATCATCATTGACTCAATCAGTTGTGGAACTTTCATTTGCCAGAAGACCCGGCAGATTCGAATATCAACTGTTATATTCATTTCATGCTCGTAACTGTTTTTTTATGATGTTCATCCCATAATTCCGCGTAAGTCACGTCATCTATTTGGCTTAGGGCAGATAGAAAACAAATCAAAAGTATATAATATGATAAAATATTGTATATGAATTGTAGAGTGCTTTGTCCACTCAAATCAGGAAAAAAACAGCTTTTAGCCTCTTATCTCTTACCGTTTGGGCTTCACAATGATCAGTCTGTCAGTTAGGTCAAAGAGTTTGTATACGCTTCAGTCAGTTAGGTCAAAGAGTTGTATATGTATAATATATACTACAACACCATGATAGCGATGATATGCTCTTAATTGCTAAATTATTGGAGCGCAGTCTCACCTTTAAATCATTCAAATAATTAAAAACATAAGCAATGTTTGCATAGTCATTTTAAGTAAGCAAACTACCTTATCCCAATGTCAAATTGAGTGATTTGTTACTTACTTTTAGTAACTTACTTTTACCCACATATTTCTTGTGACACTCGACTAGCAAATATTTTATGACTCCTCTGTGTGTACTGTACATCCGAGTACGAGTACAAGGCTAAGTATGCACACTTTGTTTTACCTACATATGTATGTATGTATGTAAATATTGTCGAAGGCTCTGCGGTGTTGTCACGACACGTTCTTGCTTCATTAGTCGCCTCTTTTGTTCCGTTGTTGTGATGCATGGCTCTTAGACAAGTCTAACAGTCGTTTCTGTTTTTAGCAGTTTATTGCCGTTGTTTCTCCGTTATGTGTTGTTCTTGTTGTAATCGTGTATTGACATGTGACGCACTCTGCGTGGAGGCAGCTTTTCAATGTGTCCCCATTAGTTACAGAGCTCAAACCTCTCATTGCTTGTTTCGTTCCGTGTTACGCGTCAGTTAGGTTTTCTGTCACTGGTCAGTCAGTCATCCATTGTGTCTCCCATCAGTTATTCAAACTACGGTCAACAGTTTTGGCACTGAAAATTAAACTGGACAATAGATCCGCGGATCGTTAATGACCAAAGAATGTCGATGTGCAAGAGAAGGCTGTAAGTCTTTATATATGTATGTACATCTTAAGTGAAAACTACTTCAGTACCTACATTATTTTTTTTAATATTTTAAGAATTAGCAGTTGTCAGATAAATTTGGTGCAAAAGCCGATAATCTTGGAAGAAAAACCGTTTACTGAATGGCAAAGTTCTAAAATTATAATTATCTAAAAGCCTGAAATTCTCTGCTTGAGTATTCTACTTAATGTATGTTCTCTTATTTTAAGCTTGGCTTTTTTTGTGTTATGAAAGCACTTTTCTTTAGTTAGGTTGCTTTTATTATATTTGCTGTTGTTGTCGCTTTTAGTGCGGGGTTTCAGAAATTTAAATTAAAAGTTCGGCACTTTGCATTTTATCCTTGACTTTATGACTTGGGTTAACATGGCAATGAAATTGCTCTTCTTGTTTTTGCTGTAACGCGTGAGAAACTTTGTGTCGACGTTTTGCGATTGCAAAGTGTCAAACGCTTAAAACTTAAATCGGTTTTTTTTTGTAAGCAATCGCTGCAAGCTACATGAGAAAAATGTTTTTCCCATTATCGTTTAAGTTTGAGGACTCCAGCAAATTTGAAAATTTTAAGCCACATACCAATTCTTATCAAAATTCCAAAGTTATTTTCTTATAAATTGCAAACGCGCATTGAAAATATCAAGTAACTTTACATTAGATCATTTGAAATTTTGTGTATAATAGAATGGAGCATTCGTCATAAGGCATTAGTACATAGGTCGATACGTAATGCCCAATTCTAGCAGGAATCTAAAAAAGTTTCAAAACTTCGTCATGCCGATAAAAACGTTTCATTCCGTTTTTGCTAAAATACATATGTACGAGGTGTGTTCAAAAGAAAGGGTGAACTTTGAATTTTCGCGGGCTATGTACATTCGATTATTGTTATTTTATTTTTGTTGTAATCGGACACATATGTTTATCATATGGTTTCATTAGCAGCCAATTTCGATTAGTAGTTTGTTTGTGATCAAATCAGAATCGAAGAACGAGCTGATGGCCATACCGAAAAGCGCATTTCAGAACTGTTTCGAGGCTTGGAAAAAGCGTTGGCACAAGTGTATTATATCTGAGGCGAATTACTTTGAAGGGGACAAAAAAGATATTGATGAAAAAATAAGTACGTTTTAAAAAAATTCAAAATTCACCTTTTCTTTTGAACACACCTCGTATACATAATATAAACTGAACAATATTGCTTAAGTGCTAATCGTGAAACAGTTTTTTGAATTTTACTTAAATATTTTTCATTCACGCGAAAGTAATGCAAATCTGTCGCAACTTGGATATGGAAGCGAATTTCACTAAGTCTGTGTGTGTGTTTTTGAGTGTAAATATGCAAGTTTGTGTTAAACATCTAAGGCATTTCGGTCTCCTCGGGAAAAGGCAAGGGGGCACGGACACTGTGCCATGGTCCTGGACCTGCTGCTTGCTCATGCAATTGCATGCCTTGGCCTTTAGCACCCGTCTGCCAGAAAATTTGCATATGTGAATGTCTATGCGTGTGTGTGTATATGTGTGTATGTAAATGTGTTGTATTATATGATATGTGGGTGTGGGTGTGTGTGTGTGGTTTCCAGCGAGTTGGTATTCATTATTTTGCGTTGAAATTTATGCAATAGCTTAAATAAGTGCAAAAATGGCATTTTTCCGTCGGCAAGTGACAAAAATTTCGTGCGTTTAGTAAAAATAATTATAAAACACAAAGTATTCGCATGAATTTTTTATAAGGTAGTACACATCCCACACATCCCCCAGTAAGTGGGTAAAAATAGAGGGAGGTAATTTAAAGGCAAACTTTGCGTGCCGCAGAGCTTTTATAAAAATTTGCTATTGGCCTTTGGCTCTGCTAAAAGTTGTGTTAACATGCATTGTGTTTGCATCAGTTCTCATAGCAATTTCGGTTATGCAGAGTACAAGGTATAAAGTGTTTCGGCACAAGTTGTTTAGACCTGATTCTCTCAAGTTGTGGTTGCACAAATGGCAAGTGTTTCATGTGTGCATAACACTACACTAGGAGAAAAAAAATACGTTCCCACTTGAATCAAGAATTACCGGAGTCGCAAGCTTAACGGTTTTAAATATTCTTGTTACAAGTACAGAATTCTCTATTTAAGAGTTTTCCTGCTATTCTTAATATTATCGATATTATCCCGTAATTGGATACATTTCCGAGCTTTTCTAGAACTAAACAGGATTGAATTATGAATATTGTTTTATAGATCGAATCGTTCTGCATTTTTATGAGTGTACGTACTTTATACCACACTTTATAACGAATGCAAAGTAAACACAAGCAACTTTTTTTTTTGAGTTTCATACTTTGCTCTCTAACCTTTCAGTTCTCAAGCTGACAGCTTATACAAAATCAATAAAAGCTTGTGATTTTTTCTCATGTCAAAGAGGTTAACACCTAGCAACAGAATGATGAAACAAAATAAAAGGCACTTCGGTACAGAGGACTCATTTCAAAAATACCCTGTATATAGTTCTGTAAGCCATCTCCATTATAATTATTTAAAAGTAATACAAATACATAGTCGTAAAGTATGTCTATTTAAAATCTTGTTCTTAAAAAATTTAATGTCATGGTAAAAAAATTAAATGAACCTAATTTGTGTATGACAGTCAGAATGCCCTTTTTATACCAATCTTTCTTTTTTTTTGTATCTATTTTCAAGAGGCATTGGAAACAAACCTTAAGATTCCAGGCAGAAGATGTAAAAAGTAAAAAAGGGAACGTATCGCATCGAAAATCAATTTCCTGAAACACCGAATGAAAAGCGAGAAACTTTTGTATTAGTTTGGCAAAGTAAGAATCAAGCTTGGACGACAACTTGAAAAGTGTTGCCAACTTTCACCTGTCGCCGCTGCGGAGGCAATAAAAAAGGATCGCAGTCAAAGTGAAATCCTGTGCCGCAATGACCCAAACAATCAATAGTTTGATTAGCTTTGAGCGCCACGTGTTGACTGTTAGACAACAACAAACAAAAAATCAGCTCTAAGTTTGACAGCAACAAACTTTTAACTGTTGCTTATCTCAGGGCGTTTAAACTTTTGGCAAAAGCATCGTCAACATCAACAGCACTTGCCCGCAGCACTAACTCATATTTATTTCACAACATATGTATGTATGTATAAAAATGTACATTCATTTGTATGCAGAACACAACTTAAGGTCAAATGGCCATGATATGCACATAAATTTGATTGTTTCAAAAAAAACAGAAGGAACAAAATAACTAGACGTAAGGTTATCTTCGACACACCAAAGATTTGTTACTCTTGTAGGATCCTACGAGTTTAATACATACATACATATGTATATAGTATACATATTTAATATATTTTAGTTTTTGATTTTAGTGGACTGTGTTTTATTATTGTTGTTACACTAATAAATATAAACTACACAATGCATATAGTTAGTTCACAATTTGTTCACATCAATTCCTCATACTAAAGGTTGATGTTTGTTCCATTTCTTTATTCTGATCAAGAATGTATGAACATATATACTTTATAAAATCTTTTTCCCGTTGCACATTTTATAACTTTAACATGCAACCCTATGAAAGGGGGCAAAGATGGGCGCATATAGCAACTACAACTGATAATAACGATATGCGGAATCATCATTATTAGCAGAAGCAAGGATATACAATGAAATTAAGCGAGCTGCAAAGTCTCACCTTGCGGGCGGCTGTGAGTAAAACTCAAGTCTTGCCGAGTCTTTGAATTATTGCCAAAAGATGCAGAAAGAAACAACTTTTGCATGTGCCACGCCTTCTTCTTGCCATATACAAATGAGTTGTCTGGGGCGCACAACAAATGACAATTCATGTAAATTGCTTAATTTATTAGACTTTTTCTGAGGCAGGCAACAGAAATCCCCTCAATCCAGATGGGCGCCTCACATTTCCGGAAGAGCCACGCGGCTTCCTGACTTTGACAACGGCGCGACTTTGGCTTAAGTATTTCAATTCTTGTTGTTATGAATTCTCTTGTTCTTCTGGTTGTTGTTGTTGTTGTTGTTGGAACTGCCTGTTTGCTTGACTGCCTGACTTTTCTATTTGTGCGCTGTAACAAATTCTGTGCTTGGGCTTTTGTTTTATTTGCCGGTACAAAAGTTTTGACGCCGTTTTTTTTTTTGCTTCTTTTTATTTGGTCGTTATTCTTTACGTTGTTATGTGAATTTGTTATCTTAATTCTTGTCATTTAAAAAATCTGCCACCATTTGTTTTTAAATAAAACTTAAGGCAATTGAATTCGTTAGCGAAAAGTTTCTTTGAAAGTTTTATTGTATCATTTTTCTGGCCTTAATATGCAAAAACACAAATACATATGTATCGTATAAAAAAGCGAGTAAGAATGCTTGCGACAAGTGCTCTTCACTTGGGGTACCCTGTTCTCAGATTTGAAGAACACTAACATGTATGTACATGACATACATACGGAAATACTATGTACATATGTTACGTATGTATATGTATGTGTATACAGATGAATGCACAAGTAATCATGCATTTTTCGTTTGTTCACATTCTGGAATATAAATATAAATTCTTGAATAATTTCTGCGTTTCGCGATAATACATTGCTCATATCGAGCCCTATTTGCGACAATAACGTATGCGCCATTTTCCGAAATTTTTTTTCTTGTGTCAATATGTTTATAAACACCACCCGCATCTGCACCTAAAATATTACATTTTTATTTTATATATTTACGGAGATATTGACCTGTGAATAATAACGTAAGCGACAAATGACTCGAAGAAATCAACTTAACGAAACCTAAAAAACTCTCTCCTGTATAATTGCGTTTTGGCGCATACGTTATTGTCGCAAATAGGGCTCGATATGTATTATGTGTACCCTGAAATTGAAAGCTACATAAATAAAAAAAAAAACAATTATATCTTAAAAGGCCGACATTTTATCTTATAAAACCAACTTTTTTCACATTTTAGGGCTATGATTTTTCGGAGTTCACGAGTGAAACATCCCATGAACCATTAGAAATGACCGTATGTAAAAGCCGGCACATAATAAAGCAAACTGTAAGGTAAGTCACGCTGTTCCGCATACATCCCTTCGTTCTGCTAACGTCAGCTTAATGGCAGTAGCATTCAGAGAAATCACTGTTGCCTGGCTGCCATTGCACTTTTCACTGCAGCTGCTGCTGCTGCTGCTGCGCTAGCTGTATGTACATAGTGCTGTGTGAATAATACGAGTATACCATAAATGGCAGCTCGAGAAAAGTGTAAGAAATGCGCGCCAAGTCATTCACACACCAACACAAAAATCAAGCAATCAAGACGCGCACACACACACACGCGCACATACAGACGCGTACAAAATAATTGTTCCAACACAAATTGCCCAACGACGCGTCGTTGATAAAATAGTTTGCTAATATACTCTCTTTTTATTTCTTTAAGTTTTGTAACAAGCTTTTAATATTTATTAGCATTTTCATCTTCCTTCTTAGCTTCCTCATTATATTTGATTATTTTTGCCTATCTGGACTTTATAAAAACTAAAGCTGACAGGCATTGTGGCTCAGTTCGTTCAGTTCTTTCTTAACATCTCTACAATTGTGGTTTTGAATTAACGTCTGTCGATTTAATGGTTTACTATAAGGTGTTCTTTTTTTTTTGCACACGTCTGTTTGTTGCTATATACGCACATAGCCAAACATGGTGTAGAATGACACGAGTTACCGAAACTAGGTTACAAAATGAAAGCTTCATGCTACATGCTACTGCTTCTCAAGACACTGGGCAAAATTAGATAAATGTTGAACATACCCGAAAGTAAGGTGGTCATTTGTTAGCATTGCTTGAAATTCGATTCTGCATTTAGTTCTTTCAGTCAACACTTTTATTATGCGGCATACCACAATTTCCCATCACTTGCTATCATTGGCATCGTATCGCGACATTTGATACTCGGACTTGGTTGCTGAGCCGGCTAACTGCACTCTGGCCAAACACTGGCTCGAACTGTTTCACTTTGTTGCCTGCTGACAACTGGCAACTCGCAACTCGCAGCCGTCGGTCGCTGTGCTGCCGATGCGGCGAAAAGGTGCCGAATGAATTTGCCCGACTAAATTTGCCAACATTCGCCTAGTGAGTTTCGAAAATGAGAGGACAACACACGATGTTGTGCTTAACTGAGAAGAGAGGAGAGCACGAACACACAATAACACGCATACGCCGTGTAGAACCTCTTAGATGGTATAACAGTTTTCAGCTCGCTCTGCGGCCATGTTGTATGTAGGCGTGTGGGTGTGTGTGTTGATGTACCTGTATGTGTAGGAGTAGGTGTAGGTGTGTGAAATTGTGTCATTAGGTGCATTTGTTTTCATTGTGCTTTCTCAACTGCTGGACCTGTCGCATTTGCCGCCACTTGTGTTATATTTTTTTGTTTATGCTTGTATGCTACTACAGTAGAATTTGGATAGTTCGGACTACCAGAATATGTGGCAATTTCATTTTTTCTACTATATACTCTGCAATACGAATACTACCCAATTTTATTATCTCTTAAATCTAGACACATTAGTATTTTCATATGTGAGAAAGACATTAAAGAAGCGAATTTCAATTTATAAATCATTGAGGACAACTGATCGTTGTATCTGTGGTTTACAATGGTTGATATTACTCAACCTTCGAATATTGTACCTACTGTTAGAATCCAAATAAAATACGTGTTGCATTCTACTAAACTTTGGATCTCGTTAATAACAAATGGATCATAGGAAAACGCCGTGGGGTTTGATAAAAATTAGGACGTTTTTTGTGCAGTCTAGTTACCAGGCACAAAAATAATTTGTTCAGATCTCAGGATAAATAAAAAGAAATACTAATTAAGGCCCTATTCTCTTTCACCAAAAAATTTTTTTCGACTTTTTTTTTTGCATTTATTTATAGCTTGGGTAGTTGTGAATATGCCCCTAAAAGGATTTTTAGAAATTCGAAATACTTAAGGAGATATGGCCATTTTTATCCAGCAATGTTAATGTTAATGCAAGGGAAGTCAAAACTTTAAACGCGTTTATCTCGAAACCACGTTATTCGAGCTGGCGGCCACGATTCTGCCAGTTCTACTGAACCGATTTGGATGAAACAAAGTTAAATCGACGTAGAATTGTCACCATTCTGGCCCGTAGTAAAATAAAAAATTTGCGATTTTTTTTACTATTTTTTTTTACACTAAACTACAAAAAAATGGGTCCAAATTCGATTTTTCAATTTCAAGTGCCGCCATTTTGTCAAAAAAAATCGCAAAATTTGTATTTTACTACGGGCCAGAATTACATCTATACTGATTATAACCCCGTTTTTTTTTTTCATTTCCGACGCTCCGGAGACCCGGAATCGTGGCCGCCGTGACGACACCTTTTTTTTGCACCACCAACTTTGAAGTCTCATTACTTTTTGAACAGCCCTCGTATCGAGGCAAAAAATTTTTTTATTTTCTTTCATTCATTACTAATTCAATAAAAAAATCAAAATTCAAATATCTTTTTGCGTTTTCTAATGAGAATTTTTTCAAAAAAGGTCCAAAAACAGCAAGCTGAAGGAGAATAGGGCCTTAAATTATATATGGAAAGGTCTCATCGATAGCTGGGTTGATACATCCACAATTTGGGACATAATTAATTTAATTACATTTTTTTTAATCCAGCTTATGGAAAATGCAATTATAATTTATATTAAGGAGGTATTCTAGTGTAGAATTTTGAAAAAATCTTTTTTTTTTCATATTTCCAAAGTTAAGACATTCAAGAATATGCCATTAAACGGATTTTTCAAAACTCCAATTATTTCATGAGTTATGGCCGTTTTAGTGACGTGGCATCAGTTCCGGTAGGACGGCTCTCAAAACTTTGAACGCGCTCAAAACTACTTTTCTTTATACATCTCTTCATCTCATTTAGTATTTTTAAAAATTCGGAATTGTTAAAAAAATATAAAAATTAATTTTTTTTAAACTGCCGCCATTAAAAAAAAAATTTGTTTAACCTATCCAAGGGTCATACGATAGCGGAATCTATTATAATTAAGAATTCCTCCTTTTTTTGACCCCCCACTGTGACTGCTTATAACTTTGTCAATTTTAATTTTTTTTTTTAATTAATTAATTATTATGTAATAATAATTTTTTTATGTAATAATAAAACATCAATAAACAAGTGATAAGATTTGTTTTGTAAAAATATTTTTTGTTTCCTTTGTACAGCGCTTCAAAAACCGGGCGAAATTCATGCCTCTACATTGGAATATCCCCTTAATTAATATCAAGTACAAAAAACTATTATATAAATTTGTTTTAAAATATAAAAAATCTTTGAAGCTTTCATTGGTTTCGGACTCTGACTGGACTCCAATTGACCGAACTATCGGGGTTGTACTGTACCATGTTGTTGACTCGTATTGGGAAGCTTACCTAAAAGTGACTCTGCATAAAATATTTAACATGTGCATACGTATATCTTAGTATACGTGAAAGGGTACATATGTCACAGCCTCATCTAAATGCCAACAATTATGTTTCGGAGTCTCATTAGTTGCAACTTTCAGTGCTCTAAAGCGCCAGTTAGTGCTGGTGAGATGACCTGAGTAAATGATTCCGTTAATGATGTAAATAAAAACGAGTCAAGCGTCTCCTGTTTTGAGGTCGAGTTCGTGTGACAGGCTCATAGGATCGTTAATTGGTAATAACAGCTATCATAGCATACTTTTTTAGCATATGTGCAGTGAACTCGTTTCGTTCTTGAATTTTTTGAGCCCTACTCAGTTTTTACTATTTTACCTTACCAGCAAATCTAACGATTTAACGTTGACCATTTAACACTCAAAAATTAAAGTTCTTAATATAGAAACTATTTGATTATAAACTAAATTCATATAGCAGAAAATTTAGTCTTAAAGAGGATTATATCGAGCACCCAAGCTTTTCTTAAAACAATTCCAAATCGTGCTTGACTTATCCGAACGGTTTTGATATCAAGAATTTTAAGAACGCTTTTCAATATAGAATTTCGTACATGGATCAAGCATTTTTAAGATCATTGCACTTTTGACTTCGCAAATACTTGATTCAAGTTCATCTATGCTCTTATTTAATTAGTTGTTCATTTATTTTATTTAATTTTTTTATTTTAGTTGGACTGGGGCCGAGATTAAAGATCCCAGTGCCAAAGTAGGCCAACTTTGGTTGACGGGGCCATGGTACAGGTCGACATGCCTGACTCGCCTGTGGAAACTAATTTAAGTAACGCTCGTTATAATTATACCATATTCAGCTACAGTCAACAAAAGTGGTGGAAAATGATGCGCACGTGACATCCGGTTCAGTCTAGAGGATTGCTGGTCAGCAGAAGGTAAGTGTAAAGGGGAAAAATGCTTAAAAAATCAGACAGCAGCTTGCCGGAGTCACAACACCGTCACAAAGCAGCGGCTGTCAAAATAAAGACCGCACAACTGTGCAATAAAAGCAAGTGAAAACGCCTGTAACGAAAGTGCAGAACGGTAAGTTGCTTTTGTCTGCATTTGACTTGTTAAGTTGCTACGTTTACGCTTTGCTAAAATTGATCCAGTTGGAACCACTAATTCCTTTAGCATTCAAATTGAATAAATACAAAATAATTTTTTGCTTCCCGAAATCGATTTTTATGCAAATACTTACTCAATCTTGACATTTAAACGAAAAAATGTTTTTAAAATTTGAGATCAAATTACTTTTTTAACAACATTTTTACATTAATTATTTTCTTTTTTCATATAAATATGCTAAATTTCTGGGATATTTTAAAAATTCCAACTTTCTTGTTCTTATAGGGCTTCCAAGATATAAAGAAAACTTTGATTTTATACGATTACTTTGCGTATAGATGGATAATTACATTTGAAACATTTACACAAATTAAAATTGTAAGTGAATTTAATATTTAATATTCCTTAATTACTAAAGATACTTTTGCCAATTTTACAGCGGAAGGAAGCAGGGAAATGAAGCGCTGGCCATGCGCTCAAGAAAATTAGTCTCGCTTTTTCGCGTCTGTCGGAAAATAATAAAACTGAAGTGTAAATTTAGTTCCGCTGCAAAAACGCTGCAGAGTGTTGACAGCAGCTTGCATGAGCATGGGCGTGGGCGTGGCAAGCCCTAAAGCGTTGAGGTGGACGCTGCAACTTTTTCTAATTAAGCGTACGTGCGACTGTCAGCGACATCTGAGAAAAGAGCACTGAGAAAGAGAAGGTAAGTTTCGGGGTAGCTTGCTCCTTGTGTAAATTATTGTCGTTGACAATTGCTGTAATTGAAAAGAGCCAGCTTCGAGCTATATATATAAATGTATATACATTTATTTATATACAAGTCAATGCAGGTAAAAATTCTTAAGCCAACTTTAAGGCGAATCCTGAGCAATAACAATAACAATTCAATCAACCCTATAGTTCGGCTAACAAATGCTGACTCGTTTATTTCCTTGCCAGATGCCAGACAAAAGCGACGAACACCCAGAAAATACTTCAGACAACCTTTGCTAACATTTGTAAGCATTTGTCTTGGCCCACGGCGTAGTTGTAGCACAGGTTTGAGCCATGGCCTCCACTTGACTTTGCACGCTCTTGGCTCTTGGCTGACCAGCTCGAACTTAACAACTGCATAGTTCGCTTGAGAGCAACTTGAAGCCTTAATTGAAGTTGTAGTTGCAGTTGTAGTGGTAGTGGTAGAGGTGGGGGTAGTGGTAGTAATAGTCATATAGACAGTGGTAGTCACTGTGTTAGTACGAACGCAATATGCTTGGATAAGCGTTGCTCGCATAACTCAAGATGCGCCTCAGAATCCATTTCCCGTCACGCCGTTGCACATTTATCAAATCGAAGTTGCACAGAAGAGCAGTGTCATAAATAAGCCTACACGGTATCAAGGTGTATTTCTATAAGGAGACGTCTCTCCAAAAACGGTTTTCTGTCTGGATCAAAGCTTTGGCATTACAAAAGCAAATGTGTTAGAGAAAGTTTCATATTTATATTGAGGTGCAAATTCATAAAAATGTTAATTTGTTTATGAAACTCACAAAATTGGAGTACGTCACCTTAAATAAATACACCTTGCACGATATTCAGCACTGCTATCTGCCAAGTTTTGTTACTACAACTTTCTTAATTTTCGTTTGCCGTGGATTTTCTCAGTGCACTCGCCTAAGATGTTGTCGCTATATTGTTGTGCAGCTCAGTGTAGCCGAAAATCGCTTATGTTGTCTCTACACTGCAAAAGTTTACCCTTCTTTCGAGTACCTGGATCCGTGACGACTCCACCTTGATTGTCTGGTATCATCCTCATTAATTTTTCCTGTGCTTGACTCGGATATCAGGAAAAGTTTCTTAGTTCTGTGTGATTTCCTCAGCTTTTCCTTTCGCTGTTATTTATCAGTGACAATTCCAAACTCATTTGAATCACTTTCTAATCGATGTTGCACCATAAAATTTTCTATTCGCTTCGTTTTGCAATCTGTAATTACGATCCGATACTTTTGATACGGATTAAGATTTAATACTTGTAAATGCCAATTCCAGTTGCAGTCTGAAGTATAGAAAACACACATATGAACATAAAAAAGAGTATGTATAATATATAAAAATGGTCGACTGTCGCGTATTCTTGGTATTTACGCCGGAAGTTTCAGATTCAGTTTGAGTTTAAGTTTTGTTTGTTGGCATTTCTAATGCTCTGGAAAAAGTTTTTGGTAGTTTTTGATTGCGTTGCAATTGCGAAAAGATTGCATATTTGATTTGTGCTGATTTCTGTTTGCCTTGGCAACACTTTGCTTAGAAACTGATGGTGAATTTAATATGAATAGAAAACCAGAAGTCTGCACAAATTTTAATCCTCAGTTGATGTAAATCCTCCTCCTTCTCGAGCTTCTTTTCTGATCCTAATTAGAAAAGTTTCCACATGCCCAAAACGCGAGTGAGCGAGCATTTCTCTTTACCAGTTTTACCAATTTTAGCGTCCAATGTCTATTAACACAAACTTGACTTCAGTATAGTCTCAGTATTATTTTAACTTTTTTCTAATAAGCTTGCAAGTTCAAAATTGTAAAAAAAATTCCGACAAAATTCATAAAAAAAAGGATTAAAAGTATATACGGTTCAGTTAATTTGCATTTAATTAAAAAGTTATACGAATTGGAGTAAAGGCTAAGGAAAACATAACAGATCAATAGATACACAACATACATTAGAGTGGGTCAATTTGTATGGAGCAAAAATAAATTTTTTCGATTTCAAGCGGTTGTCAAAATCGTAATCTACGACGAATTCTAAGAAGATTTGCCCAAGAAACCATGGGTCTTAAGTCAAAATCGAGCTTCCGATTTTTAGCGTGAAATATGGGAAATCGTATGAAAAGTCAAAAATTATCATAATTTCTCGTTAAAAATCGGAAGCTCGATTTTGACTTTAGACCCATGGTTTCTTGGGCAAATCTTCTTAGAATTCGTCGTAGATTACGATTTTGATAACCGCTTAGGTTGATGCAAAATATCTTAAGAATCTCTAGTACAATAGATCCCGCTCTTACTTATTTTGAAACTCAACTACTAATGAAATATATGGTAGCACACCAACACCAACAGTAATGACGTTTACCACATATTTCTCAAATTAGCTTAGCAGCCATCATAGCTCTCTTACTCCTCTGATTTTTTATTTTCTACCAGCAGATTGTTGGGAGAAATTAAAGTGACGTGCGTGAACTTGCGCATTTCGTGCACGTCCTGTCGTCCTGTGGTTCTGTCGTCGTGGTCCTGTTTCCGCGAGATTTTGTGAATTGCTTTTGCAAATGAAAGCTATTAAATGGCAGCTACAGAAGCATTCTATCCCCCTCCGATCCACAACCGTCGCAACGCGACGTATAAAATAAATATTTTTATGCTGCAACTTACGCAAAGTTCCCATTGAAGTTTTTGATTGATAAATGTATTTTTATCGCGCTCGCTTTTGGCTTTTTTATGACGTGCCTGAGACGTGAGCAGCGTCAAAGCGATTCCTTGTATTAACTTACTTTTCAAATTATCTGGCCAGCCTGAGTGCTTTTTAATTACAAATACCATACTTCCCTTCTTCCTTTTTGGAAATCAGGGTAATAAGCTCCATATTTACAACCTAATATGAGTCCTTGTCGCCTTGTCGCAACAACGAGTGCCTGATTAAATAAATTGGCATAAATTAAAAGAACATGTTACCATGCCAACAATTAAATCAAATTTTCAGGCCTGCCTTGTGAAGGAGCCTTTCTGGTTCTTCTTCTTCTTTTCCTCTGTTTATTTCTAACCAAATCTAACGATTGAAATAGGCTTAATAAGTAGTTAGGATACAAGGCTACAAATTTAAAAATAAATATGTTGTGGAATATTTTCTTTGTATAGAACAATCAACTTACATGGTAACACCATCATTGAATACCCTCTGCGCGCCAGTCTTCTGGGTATAAACATGATAATTAGACCCATGAAAGCCCATGGCGGTAATGTCTGTCACAGTGTCTTTGAAGTATTTACTCTCGAGTGTCGTTTCCGTGGAAGCGTCGAAGTGCGTGAAGAATATGGATACACACATTTTGCTTATCTCAATTAAGACAACAATTAGCTGTGAGACTAAGTTTTGCAGAATAAGTAATAAACTTGTAATTAATATTATATACAGTAGCAGACTTTTTAATTTACAATTTTTAGTTAAATTATCTTTTAATATTTTCATTTTATATGTATTATATCTGAATTATGAATAAAATGCAAACATACTTAAAAATGTAGTGGACCAAATAAGCTATAAGCCACTGTAGGCATAGCACATATTCGCATACGTAGTGAATATGTGCATTTGTAGATACTTATATTTATGAGAATCCGCTATAAATAATCGAAGAGTCAATGGTGTGTGGCCAAAATCGATTTAAATTGCAATAAAAGCAAAACCTACTTTTGGAGTCCAATTGCAGTTTCAATTGCGGCTGGGCGAAAACTTTTTTTTTTAATTGGCCACGCTGAAATTGAAGCCAAGCTAAGAGTAAAACAAACAACGAAAACAACTTGCCAACTACACATTTGATTCATTTATATGGATAGAAAAAAAACCAAATAAAAAATCAGTGCAGTTTTCACGGGAGTAAGCGCATGCCATTTTGTTAAGCATTTGTGGAAAGAATGTTATTCAATTTGCCGGAAGACAAACACAATTCGCCACTGAAAAACACAGTTCACAATGAACTAAAAGCCGAGCAAATGAAATGTAAAAAGCATTAGAAGAGAACGCTAAAAAGTTCACTTCTTGTACGACTGAGTAGAAAACATGGTGGCTTATTTGTTTTTGGGGGTGGATTTTCGTTTCCCGCATAAAATGTAGAACATGAAATGTTTGGTAATGTCTTTGGTTGGGAAAAGAGTCAACTCTTTCACACAGCTTATACTCGTAATTAAATGAAGATTAATTAACTTACCACCGTCAATATAATGCGTATTTCACTTGTCCCAACAATTATTTGAAAGACTATGACATCAGAGATAAATTATTTGCCCATATGTTATGAAGCACAGATATCAGATGTGTTAGGTAATTAAAATTACTTGCGTGATTTTCATTACAATGTGGTATTGTCTTGTGCTGGAAGATAAAGTCATTCGATTGCCGTTTAAGCCTAGATATTAAATTTTGAATCAAGTTTGTCAAACTATTAATCGGGAGCACTTCAAATACATACATATGTACACTTTGTAGTTGTACGCGTATTGCATATTGAGTTTTTGCTGTGTTGTTGTTGTGACGGGAGCTGGGACGCTGCTTTTTTGTTAGTGTGAATATAATGTAAAGAGCATCTGGAGCAGTCGGAGCACCGCTGATCAATCGCCATTTACATAGTTACTATCCCATTTATCAGTACAATTTATATGGTCTGGTCGTCGAGTAGACTTCTTGGTCGGATGTGATTCAATAAAAATCAGCTGGCAGACTCATATTTTATTTCAAAATGGCGCAGAAAAAGCTGTTTTGGTTCATTGTTATGCCATTGGCGTTTGCCGGCCGTGATCATGCTGACAAATTATGCTGTTTTATGCGATTTTCGTCACTTACAAACACATACGTATATACAAATGTATGTATGGTGCGAGTATACAGCATACACGTATAGACTTTTACACCTACGCTCAGAACTCGGTTGGGACAACATCAGCATCAACATCAAGATAAACGCACGCATGAGAGACAGCGACAAGACAGCGCTTTGAGACGCAGTCAGAGGCGAACTGAAGTGCTTGTTTTTGTGGCCTGGCTAGGCTCCATTCTCGTTGCCATTCCCATTCCCTTTCCAATTCCTGTTGCTGTTACCCCAGTTCTGAGTTACCAGCTACCATTGCCCATTTCCCACTTCCCACTTCCCAAGAGCATTATCTGTATGATGCGCGCGACTGGTGAAAATATTAAATGCGCCTGGCAAAGTGCTTGCCACAAGGATCATCAACAGACGGAGTGAGAAGGAGTCCTGAAGCATGTGAAACAGGACATGGCGCATCGTAGCAACTGTTAATATTTCAGCTGCGGCAGTGACAAAGTCAATGGCAGCTCCTTCTTCTGCTTTTCCTGCTGCGACAACGACAACGACAACGACAACGCTGACGTGTAAACAAATTGACAGCTTATAAAAACCCGAACGTCATGTGCACACCAGAGAAGCGTTTTATTATGCAATTCAAGTTATTTGCGACACGTTTCTTTCTTTCCACCTAGCAGAAATGTGAATTCTGCGAAAATTAATAATTAACAACGAAAACGTGTCTATCATTTTTAATAACAGCACCAAGATGATGGCAATATTTATGCTCAAAGCAGTTTTAATAATCCATTTTATACCTAATTTGAACCATTGAATTCTTATTTACATACATATTGTACGAGCAAGAAACAATAAATTTAACATGGATTACATAACTTACTTTGTATGCTATGCGTCACATACTCGAATATGTCGTCTTAGTAATTGTCTGTTAAAAAGCAAATTAAATAATTAATTGCATTGTAAGTTTTTCGAGTCTCTAATCTTAATCTGTTTTTCGGAATAGCCCCTTCAAACGAAGGTGTCTTAACATTGTCTTCGTCATAGACATGTCATAATTGTTTGTCTCATATTTGTGTAAGACGACATGTTGCATATGAAATTAGTTTTCAAGCGATATCCTTCATATGTAGATAATGCTGTCCATTTGGATTATTCATTTCAAATGAATATTTGAACCGCTTTATCAAATTTTGGAAGAAGCCTCTTTCTCTCTAAAGGAAAACGTCAAACGGCAGCCGGCAAATGGCAAATTCTCCCAGGAATATTAAGTAGTTTTGGGTTCGCTTTGATCTTGACAACTATTGACTAATGCTGAGACTGAGACTGAGGCCTAAGCAAATAGACTGCCGCATGGGAAAGTCAAACAAGCTGCCCCCCAAAGCGAATCCGTGGAAAAGCAAATAATTTAAATGAGCGCGTACATATATATCTTGTATATATAGCTGACTATCCCTTAACGTGGCATGTTCAACGATTATATCCTTGATTGCATGTGGCCTATTATTTATATTTTGGCAACACTTAGTACCAGTAGCTGTTGATTTTGTTGTTGGGTAAATATAGTAAGCTAACTGTAATGTTTATTGTGCAATTTAATACGTTCAGCTAATAGCTTTTGATGGCAAACATTTGACAGTTGGTTGCTTTGGTGCAGCATACGTAGCTCACATGGCACATCGATAATGAAAAATTGCATTAAATTATTGCATTAAACATTTATTGTTTATCCTAATTGTTGGCATGAACTCTCATGTGTATAATCCGTGTAATTACGCTAATAAGCATGGTATATCTGAATTTGAGATGAAATATTCAAAATGAAATTGGATCGACAACAAGTACACTGTGATCGAACTGCATCGTCTTTCTCCTTCTTTGCATCTTTTCTTCTTCAGCCTCGACTTTACGGCAGCCTACTAGTTATTCCAAAATATTTACTAACGTTGATTGATACTGCTTTATTTTTCCATCTGATGACAGGTATGGCATGTTCTTTACTAAGTATGTTTGACGTTCTTTCGTCCTCCCATTTGTATCCTGACAACTAGTACGTCCAGTTTCTCATTTGTTTGTAATACATGAGTTCTTTTTGCTCATGAAGCGCTCAGACGAGAAGAAAAGCAAATTTATGCTCATCCATTTATTAAAAAGGCTTGCAAATGTGTATTTATTGCTTGATTGCCCCCGCCAGCGTATCGCCCTATTTACTTATCAGGCGTTTGCTTTGATTTGTTGGGCCCAGAAGTAAATTGGCCGCAATGAACTGAAGCAAGCCCGGAGTCGATTTGGCTTTCGCCTTCGCAAGCTGTTAACCCAAATAATTATGGCTTCATTAACTTGATTGTGTGTGTAAGTGGTTTTTTGATAAAGCCTCTGAGTTATAGCCAATGCTGTGACCTAAACTCATTGCGATGCCGACTGGACCGAAAAAACGTTGCCGCAAATGACACAAATTAAGCACAGATTAAATTGCTAATTTCTGTGGTGTAACTGTAACTGGATGCTGCCAAAGGGTTTCACGCAAATTGAATTCTTATAACAGGTTCCACTAATGTCATATTATAAATAAGTACGTAGTATGCATATTCCAACACAAATATCAACATGTACATACTGCAACACATGCCTGATCCCGCCTACGGTACTCGTATAGTCAAATCTGCATGCTTGACAATTACAAGCCGCTTGTCAAACTCCTCAAAAAAATGTGCACGTGTGTTTCTCCAAACTTAGTAGTACACGCTTATGTAAAACAATAATGAAGAGTACTCGACTATAAAATGCTGCTTTTAAAATATGTGAAGTATAAGAGATAGTTGTTCAAGATCAAGTTTACCGTGCATTTTTTATCATCAAAATTATTTTTCGCTCTAAACTTTAAAGTAAAAAATTTACGAAAAACAAGTTATGATTAAAATTGAAATACATGTATCCAAAAATAAAGTATATTTCAATATAATAGATACCATTTTGGATGAAAGCTTCAAGATGCCCTTAGATTTATTTAGTTGGCACAGAGTATTCAAAAAATAAAAAAATCAACAATAACAACAACCACACTATTATTTTTAAGGGCCAAACATTACAAGCCGCTGGGACAACAACGGGGAGGGAGTAATGGCAACATAAAAATAAATAACAACAAATTGGCAAGCAAATGTTTAGTTTGCGGCAGTGTGCCATGTTACCCCTATTCTTGTCCTGCCCCTGCAGCAGTATTCAGTATCCGAAACGGAAGCAGCTTTAAATTCGATTCTCTCTCGCTCGCTCGCTCTCTCGCTTTCTCTCTCTCTCTCTCTCTCTCTGACTGTGACTGTGACTCATTCGTGCTGCCCTTCCCTGGGCAGCCTTTGAGTTGCCTTTGAGCTATTTTATAATTAGTCCCAGGCATGACAAAAACTTTTGGCAGAACAACTAAAGCGCCAGCCGCTCTTTCGGGTCCGTTTTAGGAAACCAACCGCACGCGGCGTACAACAACAACAACAACAACAACAAGTACGGTATGAAGATGAAAACAACAATGGCACACACATTCTCTATACTTCATACACCGTCGGAGGTGAGGAAGGGAATGTCCTGCGTAGGTGCGCCAGCTGCCTCATGCTAAATTTTATGGCAAATACTCGTAATGGGCAACATATGGGAAAAACTTTGCCACATGCTTTACTGCACAGAAATTAGTTTGGGGCGCAGCCAAGGCAGCAATCAGGCGAGGCCTAAGTTTAGGTAATGCCACCCACTTCATATCCCGTCCCGACCCAATGCGAAAATAAAAAATATTTTAAGCTGCTAATTGGCCACTAAGGCCAAGGCATGAACAGGTCTGTAAACTGTATGAGTTAAGCCTTGCGTTTGGCTATTTCGCCTTAGCTAATTGGCTGCAGCTTAGCTAAAACATAAAATATTGCAAGCTGAGTGCTCCCAGTGCTCTATATTCTAGTAAGTGGCGCCAGTGAGACGCACCGGCACTCGCACGCACGGCCGCCGATTGCTCGAGAAACATGTTAAAAAGAACAATACATATGAAGCAAAATTCTGGCGGCTCCTTTTTTATGTTTTGTTCGCCCATTCGGTGGTTTTTGATGTAGTGATCCCGAATAAAAGTGTGGTGCCTATCGCTGGGTTAGAGCTTGGATTATAATCGGCCAGGCATTATAATCTGTCGGAGTTACAAGCAACATTCACTAGTCGAATCGGAGTATGTAATTTCAATAAAATAATTTAAGAAATGCATTAGTCGGTGAACAGTGTGCAGTGTGTGAAATGTGAAGGTAGTCTGTGTCAAATAGTGTGTGTCGAAAGGGGACGAAAGGTGTCACTTAAGTGTATGAAATTCATCAGGTGTGTCAGAATTGCAGTAAAAGCTCAGCGAGCTCACAGCACAGCATAACTGAAATAATGTACAAATGGCAAATGTGCAACTTGCAAGCAACAAGGATAATGTGTATACACACTTACACACACACAAACACACACATACACCCACACACCCACACTTTTACAATATGGTACACTAAGGATTGTAAAAATAAGAAGTTCACCTTTTGGGTGCTGTTGCCTTATAAATTGTAACATTCTATCAAGTGTTGGTGATTACAGAGATATTTTTGGTGGTGTGGGGTTTTTGGTTTGGGGAGCAGCTTGAGTTTCCTTGAGCTCTTCGAACAAGATTACGTGTCTTGTAAGATTGAAATGTTTTCACCGTGCAAAAGAGCATTAAATTAAAATTCTTCCGTTTCTCCGCATTTACTAACTTTTCTAGCATTTCAAATTTGTATTGGAAAGAGAGACTGAAAGCGGCAAATAATAATGAAATCGCTGAAAAGTGTGTGTGTGTGTGAGAGAGAGTGAACTTCATCTGTAAGCTATAAGTTATGCTTAAAACTTGAGCTTTCTTTGATAATATATTCATTTCATTAAGGACATTTTTAATTTTCTTGTCAATTAGGCTGCTGAAAACTTTTGACTATTTATCTTCGTTATCCTTCGGTTGTTGTTGCTGTTCACTCACACATATACACATATTTTTCAGTGCATACGAGTATATGAGTTTATCCCACATAAAAACACACTCACATACAGTTTCGTGAACAATTGATAAAAACGGTTTTGAAGTTTTGGCAGTTTCGAGCTCCAATCGAACGAAAATGACTAAAGTAAATTTACTGAATTTTCAAACGGGAAATTACTTTGTCTGCCAAAGTTTTGGCGTGTTGGCTGTTTGTTGCATATATTTCTCTTAATTACTAATTTACTAAGTATTGAAAATGTGGAATATATATTTGAGGAAGCGACTTTTCCTATTACGATGTGTATACTAAGAAAAATACGCTTTAGTCAAAGCTGAAAAGCTTGTTGTACTTGTAACAATGTCGATGCATGAGCTTCTTCTTCTTTTACCAAGACTATTAGTTTCGTTTTTTTTGGCAATTGCTTTTGCATTCTTCCGGCTCGAGTGTTGTACATTTTTGCATATTTTCAACTGCTCTGGTGTTTTTGCTTAGCTACTTTTTCAAAATAAAATTGCAATATCCTTTAAACCATTTCCGCTTGTTGCTCAATGCTGCTTTGTATAATGCGGAAATAACAATGCGCCTTGGGGATTTACTTAGAAGTGCAACGAGCACACACACACATGCACATTGAAAATACGAAGCATTTTCATAAGAATTCTGTTTTCCCAAATATTTAAGCTTAGCAATGTAGAGCATGATATTTGTGAAATCTACTTTAGTCTTTCGTGAAATAAATATTTTGCCGTGTTTTATGTTGTACTTTTACTTTTCAGCAGCTTCTGCTAAGGCCAGCAGTGGAAAAATAAGAAATATTACAACAATAAGTGTCCACAAAAGTCGTAGAGGAAACTAAATACATAAATTTTGCAGGACAGCACCTTGAAATTTTTAATTTCGTTTTCATATATTAAAAGCACCCAATTGATAAGGCTATCCAGGCCTTAAACGTGATCCTACTTAATGTTCAATTCTGATTGGACTGCTTTCTGTAGTTCAGCTAACAGTTTGTTGGTGTTACATCTAAGTAACTCTGGACAAGAGGACAGCACAGTCCGAGTGTCTGGCGATTGTTGGCGCCAGTGAATCATTTTACTAATTGTCTGCATTTATCAGAATGCGTGCAATTTATAACTTACATATACGAGTATAATAATCAAATTTTTGTCCACAGTTTTGCCATTATTTTTAAAATAAAGCAACACAGAAAAAAACTTTTAACAGTGCACTATGGCTCATTTGGAAAAAGTAGGTGTCACAAATTTTGATATATTTTAATGAAGAATTGGTTCTAGTCATTTATGAAGAAGCTTTTTAATTTAAGAATATCTTGTTGTGGGGCTTAAAAGTCGTCAAATTTACAAAAACTTGATGATAGAGAAGAAAACGTTCTATTATTAAACCTAAATTCATAAAAAACAAACGGATCAGTCGAGTGCACTGGACAGTAATATACCCTGGGCCCAGTCCCCGGCACTCCGCAGATGCGATGCCCATGGTGATTAGGTTCTGAGCATGATTCCACACCCGTTGATATGAAAAAAAAATAAAATTGTAAACTTAAAAGCCAAAATAAAAGGTGCTGTCAGTTGGGAAAATTTTAACATAAACTTGTCCGGCCTGACATAACAGGGAGTTTTCATTCCAAATTTGGTGGTCCTAGCTCTTACCATCTCTGAGATCCTTTCGCTTATACGGACCGACGGACAGACGGACATGGCTATATCGACTCGGCTGTTGATGCTGATGAAGAATATACAGTGGGGAGCAAAGGTGCGCACATGTTCACAACACTGACTTTGATCATTCATAAGAAACAAAACCATACACGGAAGTCCTTTTTTTTTATTTTTATTTTTATTATTTCATTCTTAACAAATAGGAGTAAGGCAAAATGAATAAATAAGACGAATTTTTAGATTTTGAAAGATAACGAAAGTAACCCGCATAAGCTCACATTTTTAACATTGACTATAGATATTTTGAAAAAAAAGTTTTAATGCAAAAAGTTTCTCTAATCAATTCTATTAGTAAATGCAAAATCAACTTTCAAAAATCTATTCTCAAGTATTTTTCAATATTTTTTGAAATGTATGGTTTGTTTTTTTGCTCGGAGATGCTTCCTTCTACCTGTTACATACTTTTGATCAAACTCAATATACTCCCAGGGTATAAAAATAAAAATGCACGATCAAATGTTAGAGATTTTTGCCACCTACTTTTCGCAAATGAACCATACTGCAGTGTCTTTGAAGCTCTTGACTTGATGTGCACAACAAATATTGTGATTTCACATGCGGCGCCACTTTTATTGAGTATTGTGGAAATTGGAGCAACGTCTGGCGCTAACCGAGTAAAGTATTTAGCCAATTGGCAATATAATATAACTTGTGCTCTGTTACAGGCGGCTTGATTTACGCAACAATTGCTTTTTCATATCTGCCAACTTGGCACACACTTGGTGTATTTTTATAGATGTTTGTGTGTGTGTTGTTTTGCACTAATTTGTAGTTAGTTGAATAAATGTTTCACATGAGCAAAAAGCTGGTAATTACAAGTCACAAACTTTTAATTTCTTATTTGGCAAGCAGAATTGTGTTATAAATCTCAAACACTCGACTGGTTAAGCAAGTGCCTAGATGTGTGCTATTTTACAAAGATGCCACTGCTGAACTGTATTCGTAAATCACCCAAAGCCCTTTCGAAGTGTCTTGCCCATTCTAATTGTTGTAAAACAGTCAAGGCAACAGTTGTCCTTTCGAGGATACAATCGTTGCGACCGAATTAGCTGTTACCATGGCTCCTCCTTTTCTACAACTTCAGAAAAACTGCTAAGGCTCCATAAAAAACAATAGCAAAAAAATTTGAGCCCGAATTAGCTGGAAAGTATGCAGCAAAAGACAAAGGAAACGGACATAATAAATTATTGCAGTGTACACTAGCTGCCAGTTATACGGACCAATAAAAATTAGAATACACTAGATTCACGACACGAATGTTCAATGTAAAAAGTTGCAATATTGAAATTATTGTACAATTGGACTTTTGGACTGATATTATGCTATTTTAAAACGCCAAGTATGATTTAAGATAGTCTACCCAATTAAAAGTGATGGATTTAAAAACCGCAGTGCAGCTGCCATTTGAGCAATTAACAAACTTGCTCCAAATGACACTAAAGTTTACATCTGATTATTCTCGCAATAGTCCCAAAGCGTTGACAAACAAACAATAACAATCAAACAAGCTAAAAGATGAAGCAGACGGAACATGGTCAAAGCAAAACAAAAAATCAGTCCAGGGAAGACAATGTGCTAAAATAATCAAAGCGAAAAAAGCCGAGCAGCCGTTGCACGAACAATGCTGCTGAGATACCAGCTGGTCACCTTTGTGGACTTGGTAGCTAGGTGACAGCACTGGCAGAGAAGTAAAGCAGAAAAGCTAAGTGGAGAAGCAAAGTGGAGAAGCAAATGCCAAGCGGAAGGCCAGCAAGTAAAACGTATTATGTGTCCGTCTCGCTCAGCTTTAGGTTCTATTTTTTTCTTTCTCTCGATGGACCTTTGCTTGGCTATCTTTGTCTCGTTGTCGCTTTGTTATTTCGATTTTACTTTCTGACGATATTCAACCTTTGATTACACACCTTTTAATACCCTGGTACAGCCAGGTGCAAGTATCTTATTATTTATTATAAGATGTATGTTTCAAATCGAAAATTTTGTAGTCTAATTTTAAAGGAACTCGCTATTTTTGATTTACCATACATTTTTTTAAGTATGTGTTTCGGATATTCTTGTTAATTCATAGTGCTTGCAACATGTGTGTAAAATTTTTGGATATAGGGTATGCTCTATCTCAGCTTCTTGCTCACTTGGACTAGCCGCTACTGTTCCATTGGAGGGGTTATAAATATAAGCAAGCATTTCACGAGATATTCTTAATTAAAGTCATTTCCTGCTGCCCTGGCTGGAATGGGATGGATTTCGCGCTTGGAGCGAGTGCGCAAGTTGAAATTAAATTTGCAAAGGACAGCACAAGGAAATAAGCTCCTCACATAAAGGTACCACCAAAATATGGCAGCAGAATGACCCAGTTACTCACACACACAAAGCTGCATTCACTGTGGTACTCACACATGTGCATGTGCATGTGCATGTACATGTGTGTTGACCCCTTGGCAAAAGGTTAAGAGCGAAGCTTCGTGTGGCCATTAACATGAAATTTTTAACAACAGCCACGCAAGGAGTTTCGTGGTCCACGTGGCCGAAATTCCTGTTAGTATTTTTGTTGTTGTTGTTGTTGTTGTTGTTGTTTCTGCTGCTGCTGTGATTGTGGTGGGTGAACTCTAACGACATAAGCAGCGCCGTGGTGCTACAAGAGCAGTTTTCGTCTTTGTCTTTGCCTTCTGTGGATCTTTCTTCCCCACTTGCAACACACCATTTTTAGCCCAGTAGCCAAAATGTACAGGAGATTTTCAATATGTGAAAATTACAGTTTCGTTTCTTTCAACTCCGACATTTTAGAGACTATGAGAGATAGAGCAATCAAATTAAAAATAAAAAGAACTGAGCAACATGAATCACTATCGATTAATATTCGGTGAAGGTAATTTATAAATAGTAAGTGTTGCATCTATTTTTTGTAATATATTTTTTAATAATATTTTATTAAAATTTTTTGGTATTTTAAATTTTTATTTCATGGCTACTAAGCATATAACAGTCGAGTGCGCTCGAATGTAGACTTTGCCGCTTGTTCATTGTTGTTTTCCGACTGCGGCGCTTTGTTTTTAAGCTCTGCACTCGGTACTTTCTCTTAGTATTCTTTTGTCACTCAGCCTGAACTCTTTAAGCCGAAGCGTGTGTCCTTGCGTCACATCCTTTGCATTGTTTACGCTGCAAACACTCAAAGCTGTAGGTAGCCGTACTCGCAGTCGTACTCGTACTCGTACTCGTACTCGTACTCGTACTCGTATACGGCAACAACGAATACACCAGCAACCATAGAAGCTGCAGTAAGACTGCTACTCCCCCTAGCACCCACTCCATCCAGAGTCTTTATTCTCGTCGCCTTAGCACAGGATGCGTCGCTTATTTATCGCATTTTTATGTGAAATAAACGGTTCGGAATTGGCTAGGTAAAACATTAATTTTATTGTGAGCGAAATTGAGATGGCAGAATGAAACAACACAACAACAACGATAACAGCAAATAACTAAGCCAGACGCGATGCATTTTAAGTTAATATGCAGTGGGAAAGTGAACTGGAACCAAGCGGATTTGTTTTGGAGCAGCGTCTCTGATACGATTAAATATCGGGTGTTATTGTGTTCCATATGACAAGTCCATCGAATTAGTTACACACTTCGAATGATTTAGTTGTGTCTAAAACGAGTGCAGTAATTGCTAACATTAGTAGAGGGACTGTTAAGAAAATGGTATCACATTATAGTCTATTCTTCTTGCTGATGCTCTGCACGAATGGCTTGACAAGAGCACAAGATAGTGAACTGAAGCCAGAAGACCCTCCAAAGCAAGCAGAGCAACCGAAGGATAATAATAACTTTAAGTGCAAACCTAACGAAGTCCTTACTCCCAAAAAGGGATGCGTCGATCGGGAACTATACCTCAATCGCCTAGTTATGGACACTTGGGTCGACGAGGACTTGGATGCTGCCAAAAAGAAAGCAGGTCTTGAGAGAGCAGTCGAGTGCAAAGAGGGCGAGATGCTCACTGCTTTCGGATGTGCCCCTGAAAAGACGCCACTCCGAGCTAGTGAATGGGAACGTCCGACCATCCTTCACAGTCATCTGTTTGGTAACAAGGTGCTCAAGAGCAGCGACGGAATTCCTAACACGGATAAAAGCAAGGAAGCCTTTGACAAAATGTTGGTTTCATCCAATACCGGATCTGATAGCAAGAGTCTTAGACAGAGAACTCTCAACGATGAGGGTCAGACTGAAAATTTTGACATCGATGAGATTTTAACCGACGAACGTGTTCTTGGCCACAATCGTCCACGCTCTTATGTTTTTTTGCCGGGAAGGAAGCTACAGAGCAATCGTAAGTGTCGGCCATACGAGGTCCTCGCCCGCAATCGTCGCTGCATTCGAAAGCTCGGAAAAACTGGCATTTACAAGCACTCAGATCATCAGAACGGAATGCAGAAGCGACATCGTCATGAAGCCTTTAATCCTAGCTCCCAATCTCCTTAGTTATCAAAAATATCAATCAGCTCAAAATCAATATTCATAAGAAAAGAAAATAATAATGAAAAGCAGCAAAAAAAACAACGATTGTAAAGTATAAACTTATTAAGTAATGGAAATATTAAATAAAAGAAAAAGTTAATATATCTCTACAAAAATAAATGCAAGCTTCAATTTAAGTCTAAATTTTTAATTATTATTCTGGAGCGAAGTCTTCAAATCAATGAATTCCGAATTCTGATTTAAATTACACACTTTTGTATAGTTCAGAGTTTGCATAAAGCAATCTGTTCCAAATAGCCTTTACATTGATTGGGACTGAACTAGAAATATACTGCCGGGTTTCTTAAATTAAACTCGTAGAGCTTACATGCTGTATTTCTATTTTATACTCTGTTTGCTGATGACACAAATATATATTATATATTACACATCATAGGCTGGTTGTTTGGTCGCTCAGCTAAATAATTTAATCAGAATAATTTAAAGCTTTGGATTATGTTGACCATTCTGTTCAACGACTACATCAAGTATTTTTGATGGCGTTTACAGCAGATTGGGTATTTACCTCAAGTCATAAAAGAAGAACAAACTATAAGAGATACGTGTTGGAATTCCTTGAGCTTCGAGTGATGTGCTTGTAAGTGAGCTCGGTTATTTTATAATATGTGATAAGCTTATGAATGTAAAAGCATAATTAAACCAGATTTGTGCTCTGGGGCATTCAAGTGAGCAGTGCTTGGGATTAAAGAAAGGTACTTTAAAAGGGGGTTATTTAGTAGGCTGGTACAAAATGGATGGCTTTGACATGCTAATTAGTTAACCTCGCACATATTTAGTTTCCTGGATACCATACTCAAGTTTTGTGTACACCTACAGCAAAGGCGAATAAATACCTTCAATGTGTTTGAGTACCCGTTCGCATTCAAAACTATTCACACGCCATGTTTGACAGGGCTTAAGCCAGCTGCCGACACCGAACATGATGAATAGTTCCGAGTTCTCCAATAATTACATTACTTGGCACTATTAAAGTGCTTGTCTGCCAGAACAAAGTCACACGCGGTTGCCTTTGTGGGCCCAGACACGGACTCATACATACCTACGAGTTCATCATATACATACATACATATGTACATGTATGAAACCAAATTTGTGGGTGTTTCTTGCTTTGTAAATAACCAGCCATCAATATGAGCAACTACTTGCGCGAATTTCGGCTTGGCAACATTAATCATGTCCGGGGTTAATTAATAATTAATTACATTTTCAAAATTATAAATTTGTCGCCGGCCGCTGGACATCAGTTAGCTTGAAGTGCCAGCATCATAAATTAATGTCATATAACCATCACAAAGCAACATTGGAGGCCAAGTTAATGATGCAGATCCATGAATTACTCAAATTTCTAATAAAATATTTTCAGTTTATATATCAATTATTATGCATTAATTTTCGATGATTTTATCAGTGAAAGTTCCAATTGACTGAAGCTGTAAATCAATAGGAAATAATCAAAGAAACTATTTACGAGAACTGTGTTGTGCAAATCAGTCGGAAATAGAAGCTATTTGCGTGAGCAAGTATTACGCAATACTTGATCGTGACTGCTCCTAATGATTACAGGATACCCCCAAGTCGATAACGATTGCTTTTTTATTTTCTTGCTGTCGCATTAATTGTTTCATGCCTTATTAGTTGACGTGCCGCACTTTACTCGTATAAATTGAGGCGATCCATTTCCAGTCATTTCTTTTCACTTAAACTAAGAAGATTTCTGTTTTCTGTATATGCATATGTGAAAGTGGCTAAGTTACAAAAAAAAAACTCATAAATTTCTCAGCCAATATATTTAAGTGTATCTGCTTTAATGCTGAGACTCGAATTCGTTGTGGGCAGACGTCGAGTGGTTGACACTTGTTAAGTATTCAAGAGTTTACTTATGCATGTATGTATATGTACTGACTGTGCCATTTATTTGAATTGCTGTTGCAATATTCACACAGCAGACCATTCATTGGCACACTATGGTGCAATTAATACATCATTGCACCTGCCGAAAAAATGACAAGTGCGACACTCAAAACCCTTGACGTACTGAAGCGGAGACAAAAAAACTTGTGCATGACACCCGTTTGATTTACCCAGCTGCTTGAGATTTCAAGTGGCAATTACAAAAAAATTTACTGGCTGCGATGTACTTACAATTGTGATTCGGCTTTGGGCTGCGCATTTTCCAGTCTCAATTTCATGGTACATCAGTGTCAAGTGGCATTAAAATATTGCAATTAAGCATGCGTTCTTTTTATATATATTAAATTATACAGTTTGTATTTAATATATACTTTTGTCATTATATTTTGTTTGTATATGCCTTATTCATTTGAACAGATTTTTCCTAAAATAAACATTAGTGATTAATTTATTTAAATTGTCCCGAAAGGGCTCTTTAAAAAATGTTGTATTCTTAAGACTCTTGTCGAGCATCAGTTTTTACATTCTGCAAATTTAATATTAATTGTCTGAATTATATCTATATGTATTTATATCTGTCTGCTAGCTCACTCAATTTAGTGAAAATTATTTATTGGTAGGTAGTCAAAGCAACATTCCTAATTTGTATGCATAGATAGATGTGCTGCTGGGGTCCTGATTGTAACTACATAAATAAATATTGTCCGACGATAACCTTAACAGTTGCCCAATTCACTTGGTGACTTTATCATACAGGCATGTAATTGATAATAATATAAATGATAATATTATTACAACTCTGATTGGCGACTTTGCTTTGACTTTAAGTCCATATTTGTAATTCGATATTTTAAATAAAAACAACGAACATAAAAATAATAAAGTGTACAGTCAAACGCAGCTCTGGTTTTTTTAATGTAATCATAGAATCAGTTTAATTATTTTCTGTGTTCGTCCGAACGTCGAAATACCTTCCATTTGCTATTGAAATGCTCTACAAATATTTAATAATAAGTACATTAGGGTGTCCCTATTTGGTCAAATTGTAATTCAATATTTTAAACGCATACGGGCTAGTTCTGTTCATTAGGTCCTAAAGCACTCAGAAATAAATTTTCACCTCAATCGGAGTATGATAACCCGTGCCGACTTGGATCGGAAAATTTTAAAATTATATGGGACAAAAAAAAATTTTTTTTAATTTTTTTAATTTTTTATTTTTTTATTTTGTTCATTAGGTCCTAAAGAACTCAAAACCAAGTTTTCACCTTGATCGGAGTACGATAACCCATTCAAATTTGCTTTGAAACATGAAAAATCATCGAAAAATGTATAATCAGTGTAAAAACACTGTTTTTGATGTTTCAATGCAAGTTTGAATGGGTTATCGTACTCCGATCAAGGTGAAAACTTGGTTTTGAGTTCTTTAGGACCTAATGAACAAAATAAAAAATAAAAAATTAAAAAAATAATAAAAAATTTTTTTTGTCCCATATAATTTTAAAATTTTCCGATCCAAGTCGGCACGGGTTATCATACTCCGATTGAGGTGAAAATTTATTTCTGATGCTTTAGGACCTAATGAACAGAACTAGTCCGTATGCGTTTCAAAATATTGACTTTGACCAAATGGACACCCTAAAGTACATGTATCTACTCACTATTTACATTTTTGCTAACGTGGGTCTTTTGCTTTTATATCCATCGTCCTAAGAACATGGTCATAAGATGAGAGTACGCAGATGTCATGTAAGCTCCACAGATGCCTTTACTCGATTCAAACACGACTTAAGCGCATTAAGGATGCCTTCATAACAACTCGAACATGGCCAAGTGCCGAACGTGAAATACCTTAAATGCTGTCAGCACGAGGGAACTAAAAAAGGCAAAAGAACTCTTATTTCAACTGTCCACGATGATATCAAATGATTTGTCGCGATCACCTAAATTGATTGTGACAATCGAAAAGCATAATTTTAGAGCTAAAATGAAAATAATTACTAAATAACAGTTTTGTTATTGGATCATACACAATTTTATTTTTATTAAAATTATCTTAAAACTTGTCATGGTATTTCATATGAAAATGACTATAACTACATATCTGTTAGTCAAGCACGTCTACTTACACTTAAGTGACTGTAACTTAATAGATACAGACACATTTTTCCCGTGTTTTGATCCGAACATCTGGCCCGGAGTGACGCAAACCACATTGGATGATGTCGCTGTTTAGTAATGATGAATGCTGATGATTTTCATGCTCGTGCCTTTCGAAAGCGTTGTGCGTGACGAAACTGACGCTGTTCAAAGGCACAATAAGTAAACGCTTGAAATGAGGCCAAAAGCCGCCTGCCACTGGTCGCTGGTCCTCAGATGGTCAGCATAGCTGTCGAGAAGTCATAGACTTAGACTTACTTGTCATCCGATGGTGTCCGATGTCGTCCTTGTTGGCGGCTGGAGCAGCGGTTGCCATGGTACATTAAGAAGGACTCTTTCTAGCTGTAAATTCAACTGTTTTATGTGCTTTTTGTTACGCATAGCCAACCAAGAACAGAGTCAGCTCGTTCTCGGTTTTCAGTAAGCAGTCGCCACGCCTCACAAATAATTCCCGCAAATGGGGCATCCACAGAAGAAACATTTAAAAAAATGAGGAGGGCAATAGAAAAATGAGCTTATTATTTTAATTAGATGCGAGCCTGGAGTCTATTCATTGCACTGTAATTTGATGTTTCCAGTTTTAAGATACCCTAATTATTATACGTCTTCCCAATGAGAATATTCTAATACTTCTTTTATTTTTACAAACATATACCATAACTAATAATGCTCCATAAGTATGCTTGAAAGGTATATTAAATTTACACAAATGGGAAAATTTATAATGCGAAATTGAATGGGGCAAATCTCGTTTATTCGCACTTCTGTTAATCTGTACTTTAGTTGTGTATCGTGTATCCATTGTAAATGCGCAAAAAGGCAATAATGACTTGTTTAACAAACAGAAGGATCCATCTCTGACTTATAAATTGTTAATGTTCGTTTGTAGTTTTACATGAAAAAATTGTATTTAATAGCTCTATACACTTTTACTATGCAAGTATATTAAATGGTGCATGTTATTGTTATTTCACTGAAATCAAGCAATTCCCCAAGAGCTAATCACGTTATTTGGGGATTATTTAGATCACAGCCTTTGCCGATCAAATATCAATAACCCTATGAGACGCCAGATGGTATCTGACCACTCTGTCACTCCTCATGTCACGTACTCTGGGGCCGACTAAGACGTATTATGCTAGGCCACAAACGCATCGACTCAACGTAAAAAATGAGATATAACGACAGGGACTGGATGTGCAGTTTATATGCCAAATACATCAAATGTTGTGAAACTAAGCAAACAGAAGCCCAAGACAACAGGCAACTGAGTCTAGAGCGTGTATATCATTTGGATTGATTGCAGGGATAGACAAGCCGTGAAGTATTTTTGTTTGCTTGTGGCCGACTGTTGGGAAGTTGCCCTTCAAGTCAATGAATATGTACGTGTGTATGTGTATGTGTATGTGTATGCGAATCTGCGAACCGTATATGTTTTGTATGCCAAAAGGAAGGTGGACATCCGACCAAGCGACGCCATCACACGTCTTCGTTGTCACACTTGGATTGTTGGCACTTGCAGTACCACAAATGAGTTATGAATTTCGGATCTGAGCATTCCCTTGTCTTCGTGAAAAGTAAGTTGGTATGGTTAACACATCATAGCGGTAGAAATAGAGATACAAAATTTATTGTGATTTATTCAAACCATTTTGAAAGTTAATATTCAATAATAATACCGTTAGATCATAATAGAAGACTAAAACAATTTTACAATAGCTCAAGCTGACACTTCAGGGTTAATAAGTTCCCAATTTAAATTTATCCTTTCGATAATTCAATTATTTTCAGTTTCTCTTTAATAGTTGAAAACTACTAAGGGCCTTGATTTTAGAATCCTATAAAATCGTAAAGTTCAAAGTGACGTTTTTGGGAATAGTGCAAAACAATGCACGCACATACACAGAGTGACGTTAGCAGACACACACACATACTCATACGCACACACATCATTCACACACACAAAAGACAAGATACTCGTGGGGAGCACTTGAAAGAACCGCAGTAAGCCAGCAAAAAGATGTCGACGAAGTGCAAAGCGCTTCAAACGATTTTCCGCAAAGTTGACTGCCTCTTGCAGTGGAAGGTGTTTGAATGTGCCTGTGGGCGGTTATATGTGTGTACATTCATACATTCATACATACATACAAACATACAAACATGTATGTTTACGGCCACAACAGAGACAGTCTCAAGAAGAAGCAGCAGCTGCAGAGCCTGAAATAAAATGTTGTGCGAAGCCTTTAGGTATTTCACGCTAACAAAATATGCGAATATGTTAGAGAGGAGTGGGTGGGACGAAGAAGATCATTGAGGTCGTGTGCTGCCAACTTCACACCCAATGGCGGCAAATTTTTGGCAACAAACTTCTGTAAATGCTGAAGAAGCAGCAGCAACACTAACACTAGCCAAGACAACAAGAGCGGGATGAACACGTTGCTCTCAGTGTGTATGTGCAGTTAAAGAAAAATCGCATAGTTAAATAAAACTTATTTTAAATAACACAATATCATAATACTTAAGAATTAAGTATTTAATATTAAATCTATTTGAATTGAAACTGACTTTAACCTGACTAAATCTATATTAAACGTTAAATGAAGAGCAAAGTAGTAAAGTCAAATATTTTACAACATATTTCCCTGAGTGTAAGAGAATGTGTGCTAAGGTGGGTGTAGGCGTGTGTGTTTGTGTGTGTTTGCATGTGTGTGCGTGGCAAAGTAAGCGAATGTCTACGAATTTATTGCCCTGGGAAGCATATCTTTAGCAAGATGCGGTATTTTTTTTTTGTTTTTGGTTTTTCACTGCTTTTGCCAGTGCTGCAACATGTCTCAAAGTTGTCGAAGCGTGGGCGACTGAGTTGCCGCTGCAAGGGGAATGGACTTTCGTAAGTTAGCCAACACCAGGACCAGGACCAGGACAACAAAAAACTAGAAGTCGCATATGTTTCAGTGACACAACTGTGCTGACAGTTGTGTAAAATATACGCGCCATCATAATTTATATGAGTATTGTTAACTTAACGTGACTGCGTCGCGTCGTGGGAACAAAGCTACTGGTATTTGCCAGATGTTGGCCTGCTTGCCCTGCCCTGACATTGCAGTACTCGGTGACGTAACACCGAGACATCTATAGACCCGATCTGACTCATGACGTCGATGTCTGCACGTTCTCGCAATTAGCCAAATGGTCTCACAGCCTCACTTGCGTCCTTTGTTCGCTATTCACAAGTCAAGATAAAGGAAAGAAAATTGGTTTCCTAACAACCAAAGAAAAATGAAATGAAATTTAAAATATTTACACTTTAGACTATGACTTACCTTTAAAAAAAAATATGACTGCATTATTTTTACAAAGCGTTTTTTCTCTAAGTGTTGCTTAAAGTGTTTCTTCTTGGATTAAGAACTTTATACAGCTCGTGCTGGATTTTATAAATCCTTACAAGTCTGTAACACTACAAGCACATTCCATTTTTGCAACCCAAAGTAACCCATGACTCAATATCTAAGGAGTCGTCAGTTAGTGGTCAGAGAATAACGTAGCGAGGAAATATAGCAACCCCATAGTTCTAGTTTAATTAAGTAACCTAACAAATACGAATGAGAAAAAGGATTTGAGGGAATACATGCGTACGAGTAAGCCCATTATTATCCAATTAAAAAAGTTAAGTGCTGAAGTCTAAAAATGTATCCTGACCACATAACCCGCAACCGTCATAAAATTTGTCAGGGACAACCCTAAAGTGAACAGCCCCCATCCAAACAAAGGCACACTTGACTTTTAATTTAATTTCATTGTCAATTTACTTTGGATTAGTGGCTGGATTCGGGCCGGATCTTTCACATGGCAATTGGCCATAAGCTCGTTTATGAGCTGAAACCACAAAGCAAATTATGTACACGAAGATTGTAATAAGCATATATTATATATAAAAATGCTGTATACATGTTGCTTAAATTAAAGTAATTATTTGTGCGACTCGTAGAATGTAAGCAACTTCAATAAGGATTGAGACAATCAAAGAAATTGTGATTAAGACTGCCAAAACCAATCGAATTTGACCAACAACAATCACAGCAAATCTCATTATTCTTCATATAATTGAACATTGCAGCTCTTAAGAAATACGAGTGTCTGGCCAGCTTATTGGGAATGAGTCAAGATTTTTACACACATTTCGCTTTTCGAATCCCGCAAAATTTATTTCCCACTTCTTATTGTTGTGATAAATTTCAATTAAATAAAAATTAAATAAAATTATACGACGAGCGACAGCGTTGATGGCCACGCTCTGCATCCAGATAACGATGCTCATAATTGAAATCTTCAATGCTCTGATTTATCTGGCTGTCTACCATCATCGAAACCGGACAATCATTCCATAGATATATTCTTTATTTTCATATTCTTATCGTTCTGTCCATTTTAACCAACTACTTAAACGAGTGCAAATGTTTCTTTTGGAATTTAAGATTTGGCTCTGTTTGGTTTATAAGATGTGTAAGGCATTGTTAAGATTCGGTTAATTACAGTTCGAGTACCATTCTGCACTCAATGTTATTTCGATTCGCAATCAACTAAAACACCGCCTAGTTCTATCTGGGTCCAGGAACGGGCTCGTTTCTATTTCCATTTTCGTTTTCGTTTGCATTTTCATTTCTAGTTGTGCAACTCAATTTCAATTTGATTTGATTGCAAGAATTTCTCAATCCAAATGGACTTGAACGATGCGATGTCAGTTGCAACAATTTGGTGTATCTACATTGTTTGCAGTGTCGATCTGTCGTCGGTCTGTCGGTCTTCGGCCTGTTATTGTCGCTGATGCTGCAGCCTTTGTCACAATTGGGTCACATAATTTGACCCCTTTGATATGCATTGAACTACTCTAAGCTAAACTAAGCAATCAATATCGATATCATCCAAATAGCAGCTAGTATACCCTGTGGTGCAAACTGCTATAAGAAAATTGTACAAATGTATGCAACACCCTGAGGTTTTCCCGATTGTTCACTTGACCATTTGAACTGCATCCTTGTTCACAAACACTCAGGTGAAGATATATTTGAGATATTGTGTTTTAAGGAAACCAGGGTAAAGTTTAAATATATGTTTTTTTTTGTAAAAAAAAAAAAGAAAAGAAAACAACCTAAGCCAAATAACAAAAAAAAATTGGATATATCAATCTAGATCAAGTATTGTCAGTGATAAATAAGCCCCTCATCAACAGTGATGATACACAGTGCGCATGTTTGATATATGCGCAGCTACCATAATTCTTTAAGCAATTTAGCAAACGCTAATTTTAGCATTTTAGAAAGCGCTAATTATTAACAATAATACAATTCTAGATTGACGGAATTGTTTGTTGTTTTTACTCTTGAACCCAAATAAAGCTCGTCAAGCGCCCGAACTGTGAAATGGAATTAAAAATGATATCCCGTTGACATGGAAAGTGAGACACGAGTTAAAGGAACGACATGACACGACACGATATTCTAAAATTGAAACTGAATCTGAGATTGAAACAGTGACTCGACAAAGTATTTGCACACTGCCTTTTGCAACGTGGCTGTCGCCAGCAGTGTTGGCTGCGGTTTGGCAGCCGTTATGCTTTAACTAAATTGCGGTACTTGTGGCTAGCGGGTTGGGGGAGGGGACAGCATGTGTGTATGAATATGTGTTGCATGCAACGCTGGGCGCACAAACACTCAAGCAATTAAAACTACAAATTCTGCAAAACTTTTTGCATTAGTTTTGTGTTGATGATGCGCACGAAGTCGCTGCGGCGACTGAAATTAGCAGCAGCATCTAGAATGCAGTACCTGAGCACACACACACACACACACAGACAAACATACAGACTCAGAATACGCACAAGTGCCTATGTGTGTAGCCGAAATCATTCGCGTGTGTTTAATGCGGCGCGTCAACGCTAAGTGTCGTGGTTTCAAAATGGCGTTCGACTTGCCTCGACCCCACACGAGTTGTGTAAAGGAGATACAATGTGTGTGTGCAAATTCTCGTATGTATGCGTGCAGTTGCAGATGGGATCCACGCTTTTTTCGGCTCGCCCACCATTCCTCGCCAGAGTTGTCGACTTAGCCTTTAACCGGATAGAAAAGCTATCCGAAACTCTATCATCTTATACAAATACTCAAATGGATATGCTGCGTATAGTTGGCATCCCTGTTCCCCGCCGATTTATACGCTCAGTCGGTTCTCAGTTGCAAGTTGGCTAAGCGACCGCTGCTTCTGTGGCTCGCAACAATTTCCAAGGCAGAGCTTCTGGTTGTGGCCGAGATATGTCATTTTTCTTTTACATTTTTTATTCACTGTTGCTCTGTGACTTAAGAAAAAATACAGTTGTGAACCTGTTGAGCTTGCAACTTGATCAGCTCAATGTCTTGTGAGTCACAAATACCATGCGTAGCACACAAAATGACGGCAAAGCAACTAACCACATTAATGTCAATATGTAGCAAATGGCATTTCGACGACTGGACACGAGCCAAGCAATGTCAAAGTCACAGACTGTTGACAACGGGATTCGTACGTGAAGTTCCTATGGTTGGGGGATTGGCTTTGTTCAATTTCAATTAAGCTAATTAGATACAGGTAAACATAATGGCCGAAACTAATTTAAGCTTCTGCCGTGATTGTCGCATAGAAGTTAGTCAGCACAACGACAAATTTCAGGATTAGCTTAAGATAATAAGATAAGATAAATAATTCATTTTATATCAACAAATTCACCTTCTCTGAGATGTTTTTATGTTTCAAGTTTTGTCTACGTTGCTTGGAGATAGATGATTCTCAGTAGATATAAAAGACAGATTTTCAAAAATTATTTACGGTCTACCATATTATAAATATGAATACAGCATGCATTGACTCAAATGCAATTGCTATTTATGGTTCGGGCGACCGATACATTTGGGGTAACTTTTGCTCTTTTATACAACTTAAAAATAAAGGAAACAAAGGAAATTGAATTATCGGTTTAATTGACTGCATTGAATTGGTAAATACCTAAAGTTTTAATGACTTTTACTAATTTGTGTTGTATCGTACGTGTACATGAGAAATATCATATTGTCAGCCACAAATTTTATTGCCATTTGCAGCTTTCAATTTTTCGCGGAAATTCATTTGAAAATGCGACCGATAAGCGTCTACCCTAAAGGATAAGAAGCAGGCATCAGCAAATACAATTAACGAAGCGTTAAAGGTTGCACTTTCTACATAAAAAGACATTTGCCCAATGTGGTTCAAATTTGCCAAAGTAATGATGTGAAAATCGACAAAAAAAAAGATAATCCAGAACCAAATTATCTGTAGAGAATAATATCAAAATTTTGATTGAAATTAAAAATAATTTTTAAAATTAAATTTAAATATTGTAAGACAAATCGATGACGTTAACATCACTCGATTAGACCATTCTCACTTGATTAATATTTTTAGATTTCTAAGTGCAGCACATTGACGATTCTCCTAGCTACAACTCACTTGACTTTTCCTATTACCACTTGGTATCATAGCCGTATTTACGTTAACATTTTTCCAGTATTTATTTTGCTAGTCACGTTCCTGTCGCTGACTGTGCAATAGAAACAAAATGAAAATTCTAAGAAGGCAATTCTTTCTTCTGAGTCACTCAGTTTGCCGGTTGAATTATAGCCTTCTCGAAACGGCTAACCGAAAATGTTATGTTATATGTAAATTTAATAGTCCATTATTAATATTGATTTCTATTATTAATTAATGCGAAACGTGTGAGATATTTGTAGTTCTTGAATAGAAATTTAACTTGCCAATATTGCTGTGGCTAATGAGAGCGATTTGCATTTGTGGCTAAATCCTAAATTGCAATTACAAACTGTGGAATTGGGTAGTGCAGTCCGCCTCGTAGCAAACTAATTTAAAAGTGTAATGGAATTAACAAGAATTTCGACAGTTTTTTTGCGTGCATTCCGCAATGATTTGGAGCAGGAGAGCAAACAAGGCAAAGGCAATATGCAAACTTGCCAGTTAGTTCGATAGATTCAGACAGTCAGGCAGACAGTTGAAAGTTGCAGCTTCTTAAAAGTGGCAGCCAAACTGAAATTGATTCTCTACAACACCCGACCGACCATATATCAACCCAAATTCCCGCTCTAGTCCAAATGTCTCAACTTCATGGCGCGCAGTGATAATTTAATTTATTTTCAAACTCACTTTCAGATATTTTTTTATCGCGTTTTCGACTTGATTTTGTGAATTTTTCTTGTGTTTAAGCAAGTCTTTTGTTGGGATGGGAAGTACTGACGGAAAGTGAGTAAACTGGACTTTATTATGGCCACCCGGCTGTCTGCCTTCGTCTGGGAATTCTTTTTTGGAGCAGACCTCCGCTATATGCCAGCACAAAACGGGATTTTCACAAAAATTCCATTGTTTTCTCCTATGGGTTTGGTTTGGATTTCTCTGTTGGAATAACCTTTTGTTGTGTTTTGTTTTGCTTTCCATGGAGAGCTTATTCAGCATGGAGCAGTTAACTGAATTATAATTGCTCTGAGCCTCTATTCTACTAAAAATTATTTTCACTTTTGGATTTAACTTCTCTGCACCTGATAATTAGCTGAGAATCATTCAGAGTTCTATAATTGAAATATGTTGGTAGTTTTATTTTTACCACCCATTTGTTTATAGACTTTGATTTTAATAGCTATTAAATAAACACACTGAAATCATTCAAAATAGTATATTCTTCTTTATAGTATAATTGTAGCAATGCTTATTTTCGTGGAAATTAACAGATAATGTTTTAGCGTAGACGTCTGCTTAAGAATATAAATGTATGCACAAAACTTTCTTTATTTGAACCTCTCAAGACAAGTCAAAATTAAGAGCAAACTTTTAATAATTTATTTATTTTAAATACGTGACTCTCATAACAGCCAACTAACTATTGATATTCGAAAGAAATTTTATAAAATTGGATTTGGCAACTTTTCTATAACTTTATTTATGTAGAAAGAACCTACTCCGTTTTCATGCAGTTGGGTGAAGATTTCTTTTGAAATTATCTACTTTTTACACTGTGTGCCCATTGAAAATGGGTAAGCTAACTTTGTGTGAATCTAAGCAACATTTATTCAACCCGATTGCCAATAGCTACATATATAATCAACTTTTTGTGTTTAGCCTAGAAGTAGCAGCCTTCTAATTGCCAAGTGTTAGTAAGTAGGTACATTGTACATATTTGTGTATATAAAGTATATATTTATATGTACAGGGCTTCTCAGATTTGTGTTTCTTGTCTATGGCTAACTTACTTGTTTTTTACAAAATGTCTGCCAAAGCTGCTGTAACTTGAACTTTTCCATACTTGTATCATTGCAATCATCAGACAGTTTGCATTTGGGGGCTGACTGGCTGCAAAGAAAAAACTGTCTGAATTTTGAAAAGTTTCCCACAAGACATTGGAAACCATCAAGACATGGGATGGCTACATCATCGAATCATTAAAATCATTGGAATCGGGCTGTTTGTAAAACTTTACCTTAATTAACAAGCAAGAAAGCTCTAGTCGAGTGACTGACTACGAGATACTCCGAACCCAGCGTTAGACAGACGAACTAAGCTAAAACCCCGCTTCTATTGATACTGATTAAGAATTTAATTAATTAAAGCCTCATAAAGAAATAAAATGAGTTTTTTAATACTAGACGGAAGATTTTTTTTGTTTGAGCTATGAACTTCCTCATGCTAAAGGTTGTTTTGTGATTGAGTTTCCATGGCAGGTTTATGATCTAGTGATCTGATCCGGCCGACATCGACATATGATCTGTGGATAGCTCGGAAAGTAGAAAAACTACATAGGCAGCTGTTGAAATAGAAGGACAATAAGTTATATTTTAATTCTATGGCAGCTAAGCTTTTCGCTCTTACAAATAAGGCGCACAATGATAACCCTGAGTTACCCATAAGCAGCAGGGGAGGGGGCGTGTCACAGGCAAACAAGAGAGGCCTAACGAGAAAGCAGCTTTTTGTGCGTTAAACTCAACAAGCAGCAACTGGCAAATGATGTCAACGAGCGTGCATGCAATAGAAAGGAGAAGAATGTGAGCTAACAACAACGACAACAACAACAACAGCTGAAGTGGCCCTACGAATAGCAAATACTCGTGTTTGCAAATAACGGCACTGTGAAACAAGTCCGTCATCCTGATTCGATAGCACTGATAAGCGGCACTAATTCGAGCGATTTCAATTTCTGCAATTGCATCGCTTTCAATTTTACCACAACAAGATTTCATGCTATATGTGTGGGGATACTGATACTACCACAACATTTGTGGCTTAAAATTTAAATGCTAAGAGTGCAAAGGAAAGGCGTAAATTGGTTATAGAGCGAGCTCTGAGAATACGGAAGGAGAGAAGAAAATATGAGCTAACTCAATGGCATGCCATATAATATTTTATGCTGATAAATTGCCTTTTTTATTACTTTTGCTTTTGAGCGAAAACATTTTCTTGTTGGCGCTGGCGTTGGGCAGGTCAACGGTCCTGCTTAGAAATATATCAGTGCAAAGAAAGGGGCTAAACCAAGACCAGACAGTCACGCAGAAACAGGCACAAGACCAGGGACAGACGTACAAGTACGAGTTCGAGTATAGTGTAAAAAATGCAACTGATGCACAGTGGGAAAAACACATCGAATAGCTGCAATTCAATAATGCAGCTAAGATATTGTCTGCCTGTTTTGCATATGTGTTTTAAGTAAATTCAAGAATTTCTATCTGCTACGATAAGAAAGCAGATCGGCTTCTTTGTGACTTTAAAAAAAATGCCCCTTTTCGGTAAAGACATAAAAATAAAGTCATAAATTTACAATATTGCAAACTTCAAACAAAAAAACTGTTACTTTGGGACAACATTTTAAATTTCAACATTTGAAATTAGAAATTAAAGCAACTAATTTATCGATTTTTCCCACAGTGTGACGGGGGAGTAGCTGCTATTGGGTTATTCGGTGGAGTGACTGGCTGCTGAGCCAGTTTACCCAAAATTCGGTTGCCCGGATCGTTTGTTATGTTGCTGATGTTTGATTATTATGTTTGATGGCATTTGGGAGCTGATGCTGGGCTTTGATGAATGATTTGGCACTTTGCTGCAGGCAGCGAGTGTTTCTTGAAACTGTCCGGTTTACTACTCGTAGTAATAGCAAAAACTTCAACAACAACAACTTGTCGCACATTAAGTGCGTTTCAGAATCGCTATAAAGTCTGAATTTCTTTATTGTTCGACTTTTTAAATGCAAAGCCAAAAAGGCTTCATTGCATTTCATTTCGCATTTTACTTAACTCTGCTTGTGCTCGCTGAATGGATATAAAACAAAACAAATTCCGACTACAAACGCCGCAATATCCACTTTCAATTTAATTTACATGCCAAACGCCACAAAAAAAAAATGCAAACCAAATGAACAGCGACAGTTGCAAAAATAACAAAGTCTCAACTGTCCTTTTGCTGATCCCCCTTGGTCGATGCTACTTAAAACTAACTTTTCAGCTATTTTAAAAAGAACAAGTTACAGTGTCCCTCAAGGTCTCGCCTTGATAATACCCTCTAATTGACGTACCACAGCAACCTTGGGCAATACATGGTCACTCACAAAACTCGAAGTAGTACATTTAACTAAAATGTCTATAATAACAGTCCTGTTACCTGATTCAAGAACAGGCCCATTTCAAGAAAACGATTGGAATTGGTTAAGACTAACTTAAAGAGAGACTTGCGCGTCGACCAAGCTGAAATTTCAATGGTCGCGGTCCGTGACAATCAATTACAGAGTCAGTTAAAGTGGCGACTCTCAATCTGCTTTTAAAAGCCCTTCAAAATTGCATTGCAGTGGGTGACACCTTTGGCAGTCAGGCCATCCGAGAATTGACACCAGCTGCAACTGCATTCAATTAAAACAACTTTTTTCACCCCCAGGCAGGGTCCAGACTACAAAAATGAAACCCTTTTTAATCGGTCGGGTAAAGGCAATAACAGCCATTTCAATAAAAAATTCGAGTCCTGCTGGTAATTTTGCATCAGAGTAAAAAGAAAATAATTAAATCATTTTCTTTTTTAAATAGTTGAAGAGAAATTATTATTAATGACTTAAGAAACATGAAATTTGAAAAGAATTTTGTCGAAATTCTCGTTGTTGTAAGTTATTAATGTATGTATATTGTTCACGGGTAATGCGTCATCTTACAAATATCTTATAAATATAGTGTCGCAAAATTAACGCTATTGCATTTCAGCAATTCTAAAGATAAATAAAGTGCCTTTAAAATAATTATCTATTTCAATTCAATTATATTATGGTATCTATTAATAATTCAATGTATGGGATTTTAGTTGAATTTTTAATTCTGCATAATAAAGGGTGTCAGGAACACTCGTACAGATGTCAAGCCAACCTATATTTATTATAAAATTCTGCTATTTTCCAGTAACAAGTACAATTTTCCAACGCTTGCACAAGTACATATTAACTTAACCGTTTTCGCATCCGGGCCCTTCCGCGCACTTGCACTGCACTCAGCAAAGGCGGAAGAAAAGTTGAAGTTGCCGTGCCCTATCACTATATCAACTATAGTACACCATCTGCTTATGCTACTCATGCTTGTCTAAATACGATGGCTAATCATAATCAATAGTGAGCCACTTTTAGCTAAACAACTTACTGTTTTTAAGCTAAAATTAAAGCTAGCAGATTTGAGTTTTCAATACATAGCCAACACCTTAAAATGAAAGAGTGGAAGAAGAAGAAAAAGAACATCACTCTTAACTTATTTGTCTCACCACTCCTATATAAATATCAAATTTAAAATGAAACTTTTTTTAAATTATATTTTAAAGCAGATTTGTTAAAATATTTTTTAAGCAAAATATTTTTATAGTATAGACTCTAAGAAACTGCATCCCAGTACCAAAATTTGTATCATCAATTAAGAGACTCAATCTAATTACCCATACGCTGTGTGTGACAAGTGTGGCACTCACCTCGACTTCTTAATGCATTTTCCTGAAATAATCCCATACCCTTGCTCATTCTAAATGCAAGCTCATATCCGGCACTGTTTACCTAAATTTCCGCCGCTTGTTCTGTCTGTGGCAGACAACAATTTCCGCTATTGAGAACCCAAAAGCCTAAACTGCGACACGCCCTTGATCCAAGTCATACTGTATGGAAGCGCAGAAGGTGCAGCATGGAATGTGAGTCGAGCTTAAATGAGCTGCTAGTAGAGCTTAGCAACCTTCAGCAATGGAATGAAAAATGGCATGTGTTGCCTGCAGTAATAATTCGAACCTGTATCAATTTTTATCAAGATAGCTATCTGAAAGACTATCTCGCTTAGAAATAAATGAAAAGACGTACGTCGATATATCGATTCAGCTCGTTGCCCTGATCAAGAATATATATGCTTTAGTGGGTCCATCACGCCTCCTCTTATGCATTACACAAAAACATAACATACAAAAGGATATTTGTACGGAGTATTTGGTTGTCCACCTCATACTAGTCTGAAGCACGACGTAAAAGTGGCGTGCAGTGTCGGACGTGCTCTGGCCGTATGTGTGGAGAGTGTGTGTGATTTCTGTAAGTGGTACTGAATGTGACGAGTGGTTTGTGTTTGCGATCATAATCCGAAAAACGTAAAAATTCCAAAAACACTTCATGTGTGAAGCACTTTTCACATGCGATTTGTGTTGCGAGTTGTCCTGGGACATTATTTAAAGGTGACAGGCGACACGAGATCTCTACTCTGTAGCCACAGCACCAGAAAACTACATTTAAAATTGCATGACTCGGCCTGAGTGCCACACGGACGGAAGATGGAAGATGGCAGCGAGGTTGGTGCTGCTGAGTCAGCTAGTGCATTTTAGAGTTCACAAAGGTCACTCAGTCAACCAGCAGTCGTCACGGCAAGAGACTGGCTTGGCTGAATGGGGATTCTCTGTACTATGTACTCTGCCGGCCTTTGAGGCTGCTCAACTTGACTGAAGTCGACTGTCTGAAAATGTGTGCGCCAGGACTGTGCCAGGGGCTCGGTTCTGCTTCTTAGTTGACTGTCTTAAAGCCGAACGTAAGTTTTTAAGATTTGGATATTAAATTTGCTTATGCAAATGCAGGTTGCTAAATTAACAGTTATTTGTTCATCTGAAGCAGTCAAAAAACTGAATATATTAAACCGCAACCGCCAGTCTTATTAGTATATAGGTATTTTCAGGATCGAGAACGCGACATTTGTACATCTTTAAAGGAAAAAAATAATTGCATAGTAAAAATATGCAATGGAAATAGTTGGCAATAGTGGCATATTTTAAGCACGGTCGAAATGTTTATCATTTGTCAACTGAGTTTGCCAAGGCTGTCTTGTTTTGTCCTTGCTCAAAATATTAAGCCAAAGAGACAAAATTAGGTATGCCAGATGATTATATAGTGTTTACATCTAAAGATGCTTACAACAGCCAAAATCGACAATAATTCTTGATCTCTAGTAAATAAATATGAAATATTCAATGCGAGTAATGTTTTATTCTTATCAGAAATATTCCTTTCGTTTAAGAATTTTGCTTTCTCAAAAATATAATTCATTTTCTTTTCGTCGCGATGCTATCAAAACTTACAGTTTTATAAATAATATGCGATTCAAAGTCATCAAGTTGTCGACTCGTATATATCCCCAAATCAATGTTTAGCAAGCCGGGATGTGTGGGCTTGGGTTTCGGGTTAACATGTGGCAACTAATAAAATGTTTATGTGCTCGTACCAAAAAAGGGATTGAAAAGCAATAAAATGCTGAAGGCACGCACAGAGGTCGTAAGTCGAACAGTGACCTACCGATATTAGGTTTGAAATTTAATTTATGAGCTAAATTTACGAAATTTTCAAAATTAAAATCAACTCAAAGATTGTTGATAAAGAGTTAACAAAGCCTTTGGAACTGCCAAATTTTCTCATTTGCCGCAATTTAAAAGCATTCGAAGTTTGCCAATCACTAAACATTTTATTCAAACTTTCTTAACTCGATAAATTAATGTTGTAAGTCTTCATAATGGTACTGGTTTTAGTCCTTGTTGTTGCTGATTGATAGAGTTAACTTTAGCTTATTACGAATTCGATACTCACATCAGCCATAAAATGCGATTAATAACTTAAATCTCAACTTCTTCCTTATTTATAAGCAATTAAAGTGCAATGAGATTTTAAACAGAATCCGACCTGAACCTTAAATTCAAATTAAATGTTTTTGTGAGTTGATTATTAAAATCTGCTGTCTACTCGTCGATTAAATTGTACTGGGCAGCTTACAACCGTGTAACAGGTCCTTTGGAAAAGAGAACATTTTTGTAGTAATGTTTTAGAACGCAACACTAACCAGGCCAACGAACAAGAACGAAACGTGGTCAGAAAGTTCAAACTAATTATGTTAAAAGCTTTTCACCGTTCTACGCTGCAAATAAGTAAAATGCGAGGACGACAGGGTTCTGGTGTCGGCATCTAACAAAACATGAAGCCAAACATATTGTTTAGGACTATGCTACATTTAAACAAATCACGCAGCAGTTGTAAAACGCTACTAAATCCGCGCAGCCATCACAGAAAAGAAACAGAAGCAGACTAATGATCGGGCTTAAAGTCTGTGTCAGCAAAGCGCAGCTCCAACTATTATTGCCTAGGACCAATACCGTCAGCCATCAGCCGTGCGGACATTGTCATTGACATTGGGGCTCGCGCGCACTGTCGTAAAAACATTAAGTTTATCTAAAAGTTTATTAAACTCTTTTCGCCCTTGGCTACTCACTGATTCACTTTTCGCTCTCAGCTGCTGATATTTTAAAACATGTTTGGTCGATTTAAAAAACTGGGCTTCAATGAGCTGAGCTTCAATCTCTGCATGAGTGCTGAGATTTGTTGTTCTTGAATATGGAAGCTTAGACTACAACTCAGCTTAGCTCCGCATTCAGTTATAGTGTGCGCGAACCCTTCGAGTCAAGACAATGTGTCGAGCTTAAATTGACTGCGACCGGCGACTTATTAATGATCATCTAAATTTTTAGCAAGACATAGATTACTAAAAGAAACTAGCTAAAAACCATCAAATGATACAATGAAAAAATGAATACAATTACGCAAGCATTGGAAAATTGAAAAAAAACTAAATATTTTATCTGAATACAAGTGCATCTTTTGATATTTGCATTCTTTCCTATGCTTAATTTTTATTTTTATTTTGCCCTTTGGCTTCTTGAACTGCTTTCACCTCATTAGTTTAAACTCATACACAAAAGCAAATTTGTATACTTATTTTACTTGGGTTTCTTTGCCCGGACTTACAACTGCTGAAAAGTGGACAGAGTTGTTACGAATACAGGGCCAAAATGCAAACAAAAGAATTCATTTTGTAGCACAAAAGAATTTCAATTGCAGTGCATACAAATTACTTAAAGTAAACTTTGTACAACTTCTCGTTCTCCTTCTGCTCTTAGCACTTGTGCCACTGGCCAGTATCCTACAATTTGCCCACGAAGATACTTCTTATAATCCTAAAATTTTCGGATGCTAAGTATATTGCAAAAGACTATTCGGAAATACGTTAATATATTCTTTCCTGTTGCCTTTTTTGTAATAGTTTGTACTCGTATCCATTAAAAATAAATGTTCTTTTGCATGACAATTGCAATCTTTTTGAAAGATACAACAAAGTATTCGATTGCGAGATACCCTAGACCTCACTCTGAGACACATATGCAATGAAAACCTTGCTATCTGACTATTAAACATATTTATAAGCAACAAATAATTTAAAAATACGTGTATGTTCCATAACTTGATCATTTAATTAAAAAATAAAAAACATTACTTCAAATATGATGGTAGATAAGCCGATAATCCAATTGAAAACGTTCATCTAATAGCGAATTTGATTATGCCAGAACTTTACAGAAATTGAGTGATTCTTCGCTTTTTGCTACATAATTCATTATGTCTTTCTTGCACAAACAACAACAGCATTTCCAGCTCACAAGTTAGAAATTTGTGCTCAAATTAAATTAAGTTGTCACTTGGTCTATCCCTCTTCACTTTTCACTTTTCACTTCTCATCTCCCTCCACCCACTGCCAAAAAGACTTGTCTAGGAGTACAACGTAAAAGTATAACACTCAGGCCACACAAACTTTCTTAGCAAAGTGTCAAGTTTTAGTTGTCGTAGACGATGGCGAAATTATTTTTTGAAGTTTATTACAAGAAGGCGTGCGCGTGTGTCAGCAGGATATGTTGTGGACTTCCCAGTTGTGTAGTACTCAACACTCCACACACGGATGACTGACCAGAATGCTGTCACAACTTTGCTGTAGTTTGAAATTATATCATCACATCGTTGGTGGGCATTCATTTGAGGCGCTTGTCTTGCACTGTCCATGTCCAGCGCATGATAAAAGTTTCCAAGTGTAAATTCAATAAGCCAACATTTTGCATAAATGGCGCAGGGACACGAAACTTTTATGACCCAAACTCAAAATGTTAATTTAATGACCCCTTCTATGCAGGGTCGTTTATAAAAGTTCAAATTAAATTAGGCGCATCATAAAACACGTTTGAAATTTGTATTTTACGATAGTGCCATTATACATACATAGTGTTAAGAATGTTCAATGATTATTCAATAATAAGCTTAATGCCACACATAGAGAGACAGAATAAGTCTAGTGACGAAAACATTTTTTTGCCCCAAAATTTCTGATATCCAATTTTGTGACAAATAATATTAAGTTTTAATTATAAATTATTTTAAAAAATTGTTTATAGCACATTCAAAAGTTATTTGAAACGTAGTTTTTTCTTAAATCGCCAAGGAAATTTAATTTTTCACCTGTAACTTTTTACCTATGTTGTTAAGAAAACAAGTTTACAGCTTTGCTTTAAAGTCCTTCAAAATACCTCTGCAACGACATACATATAAAACATATCTGTAGCTTGTATCGTTTGGATACTGTGGGGGTTTTAATTTTAGCGGGCTTTAGCGATTTCCCGCTAAGCAAGCGATTTGTAGAAAAAGCCGTAGAGCAAACGTTTCTAGATTTTGGATCGGGAATAAGTAGTCATTAACCGATTTAAGATATTTTAACGCTTTGATACAAACAAACAAACAAACAGACAGACTGACTTTTCATCTCATTTTTGGAAGGCCACCAAAAATTTCATAATTAATTATCTTTGAACCAGTAGTCGGATTTTGATTATCGAGGTGATTTTCGACGCGTATTTTTAATACAAATAGTAAAAAATTGAAAAAAAAAATATCAAAAGGCTCAAACGGCCCCATTTGCTCCAATCGATTAAATTTTGCCCCTCCCACTAACACTTGTTTATCTCACAAGCCAGGTAAGTTTTAGTATGCACATTTGTTAGTTGAACTGATACCTTTCGATCGGTATATAAGGCGACCTGATCGGGCAGTCATAGCAAATTTTCCATTCTTCCTGTGTATATATGCTAGTCGCCTTCGCACCCTTCGTGCTGCTTTCGTCACTAGCGCGCACTGCCGTCCGCAATGATAATATGTGTATTCTATAAATACACAACGCGGGTCTTCGGCTTCTTGTACTCTCTCACATCAAAGGCGCATTTGTTGTACGTTTAATGAAGATAGGCCAAAGTCATTAAGTATGTGGAAAACTGTTCCGATTGACAACCCAAACATGTAATTCTACCAAGTTTTCAGATCAAGCTTAAAAAAAACGGCTCGTACCGTCTTTCACGTACCGTTATTTGTTGAAATGTTTAAAAGACAAGTTCAATTAATAAATTTTCTCAGAGACTCAGACTCAGAGTCGATTATTTTAATGAATTTTTCGAGATGCTTCGATTGGGTTTTTTGTAATAAATGTAAAATTGTTTGGCAGTAACTTTAATGCGATCTCTGTATTGGTCTTTCACGTCCTCTTCGCATTAATCAACGCATTCATGCACAATTAATACACACGTTAATAACGCATCAGCTGCCCATCACTCTTTCCCGCAGATTATCCACTTTCCACGGCTGGCGTTTCTCACGCATCGACGTGGCGCATCCGCCCCACTAAAGATTGCAGAATGCCAATAAAAAAGCACAACATAAAATGCAACATTTCGTGTTTAATCATGCTTAAACGATAATTAAACAGAACTTTATATTTTGTTCTATATATAGTAAAATGAGACTCAAAGAATCTCTTGAAAATTTTAATAATACTATATAAATTAATTTTTCATATCATGTGTCTGTTGTTTCTTAACCCAACATTGACCCAATTTTCAGTTAAACATATATATTTACTTCCTGAATGCATCCAAGCTATGAGAGAGATACACCCTGATTCAGTACCATTTCATTTTTTTATTCCATATCCTAGATTCCAGATTCGGTTTATTTAGATAACACAATTGCAGGTAGGCCATTGGTGCTAAAATGTTGAATTCTTTACGCCAGAAATCTACATAAGACTCGTATTTCTTCGGGCAAAATGTGAGAGCTGACGCAAGATACACAAGCGCAATGTACTTAGGATTAAGGAAAAAATTAATTCTGTTGGCGTAATATTAAAATTAACACTGTTATTTTATTTTATTGAATTTCACCACCATTCACAACATGCCCTTTCAAGGCGGTTATTTCACAAGTTCCTATCCATTTAATTTATTAATTTGTTTAATATATTTTACAATTGTTTGCGCTTATATTTTTTTATCTTTTCATATTTTACACATACTTTTAGATTCTTGCTAGTTTGCACATTTAATAAGTAATATTATATTTTGGTTTTGTATTTAAATGGATGCTTTAAGTTCCATACTTTTTTTTACTATGCTAAGTTCAAATATTTTCTTAACAGTAACTTCGTTTTTAGCTCGCTAGTATAGACACCACATTTAAAAATGTAGAGATAATAAAAAACTATGAAATCAAATTAAAAACAAATAAAGATTAATTATAAATAGTAATTAATTTAAATTAATGTTAAATACACATAAATAGACTTTCTTAATTTTATTTTCATACAAAATATATTTAAATTTAATTACTAATTAATTAAATTAATTTGCAATGCATACACAGAGATCCAACTACTGCTCATGGCGGGGCCTGAAGCGAATTATTCCCGAACTGGCAAGGTCATCCAGGTCATCTTGGAGGCACGGCAGCGTGGGGAGAATCTCAGTAGCCAAGAAGTGCGCGTCGGGTCGTCGGGTGTCAGTGGAAGTGAGCTTCGTAACTAGACCACGGTCTATACGGCCAAGAAAGGCATAGCCACTGATTAAAAATGCAGCCAATGACAAGAGGGCGCCGCCATGACACCGTGGTGCTGCCGACGTGGAGAAATACGAGCTGAAGAAGTTTCTCATGCTTGAGCCAGAAGAGTGCGTAACTGCAGCCGGAAGAGACGTCCGATCAAACAAATAGGAAAGAGTTGGTAAAGACGGAAGCCAAAACGCAAATATATTTATGGTTAATTAGCGGAAATTAAACCCGCTACGGTTAGCCGGTATTAAACAATTTAAGTCGGTAACCGCAACTAAAACAGTAATCGAAACAAATCTTTTTATTGTACCGAAACTGAAAATCTATAATTATTCAAATTGAAATTCAATCTAGCATATGAAGATATCTCAACCACAGGACTCATCCAGTATATCAAGTCTTCGGCGTAACGAAATAATCTTGCGTCTCGTTCAAGCTTATTTTGATTTCTAAATTTCACATGAATTGATCTCATGAAAAAAAACATCTTTTTGGTAATCAAAGAATTCTTTTCAATAAATTAAAATATTTTTAAGAATCCGATATGTGTACATTGATGCCTAACCGATAACCAAAAACCAAAATGCAAATAATACCCGAAACTGAAACCGATATTCGGTTTGGTTTAAAAAAAAGTTTAAAATACAAGATTATAAGAATATTTCAAATTGTGCAAACTTACCACGTGCTGGCACTGGATCCTTTTGCGGTGTGCCCAATTCAATTTCTTTATACTCCTGGTACAAGTCGCCAACTTGTGCTGTGCATCGTAGCACCAAACCGCCCGGATTAGGTAAAAATGTGAATCCAACATGGCTATTTATTGAGTTCAAGCCATAGCCACCATTATAGATAGCTGGGTTGACGCTGGAAAAGTGCACGCCCTGCAACTGCAGCTTCAGCGAAATGCGTGATGCAATCAGATTATCAATTGTTCGTATAAACTGCGTCTCCGAATTCGAGATCTACAGAAGAGACAAAAGAAGCGAATATAGGAAAAAAGAAAACTAAACGAAAGGTTAGTTTCGGCACGCCGAATATTTGACATTCTTCTTTAAATATCATCCGTAAGTTTTAAGTATGTTTATATTCGACTTCTAGAAAATTTTTTATTTTAGGTTCTTTTAACACAGAGACAAAGAATACTTATACTTATACTTAATTATACGTTAAACGTTACATGACAAAAACATAAAACCCTCTAAAAGGGTATAAAAAAGATATAGATGGATAGAGTATAATTTGAGCACTGTGCCTGTTTATTCAGCGCTTGCAAATGCATTTGCATATTTTAAGGAGCTCAGACAACGACAACATTTGGCAACGTTTTCCCGGCTAACGTACCCGGTACCCGTACCACTTTTGTTTGTTCGGACAAGAAAAAAGTTTTGCCAGCTAACATCTTGTCGCCTTTTGCAAGTTGGCACAGAGTGCTGAAGAGGCGAGACACAGACTCTGGCCACATGTGCTGAAAATCCAGGCAGCTCAGCCTGCTGGCTATTTCAGTATGCATGGAAATTATGTATCAAGGAACTTTATCTGTGTTAATGTAATGCAGCAAAAAGCAGTAGCAGAAGACTGAAGTCTGAAGTACAGCCCAAGAAAAATGCCAAGTAAAAAGCATCTTACAATTGTGCACATTAGTCGCACTGCCAACGGATGCCAGAGCGGACAAGCTCAAACGACCGACGACAAATTAACGAAAGTTTTGCTTGTTTTTCAACCAGCTTACACGTCATAAACGCGGCATCTTAGCCTTTAATTTAAATTGTATTTCAATTAGAGTATTTCTTATTTGGAAACGCATTCAGTGCGTGTCCCTGTTCACTTCCGTTTTATTATTGTACATGCCAGTGTCTGTGCCCATATCTATGTATGTATGTGTATACTTCGTAAGTCCACTTTATTTGCGCCAGCTTAAAGATGCTTGAAGTTGCAGCCAGCAGTTCTTTCATGCGAGAACTGCTTTTATGCTTAATGGCAGTTATTTAGTGCAGTTTACTGTAAAATTTTAGCCCTGAGAATGTGTGCAACTGCAAGGATATGCGACAGGATTTATGCGTTTTAAAAGTTTTCTTTCCTTTGAAAGGATACATAGTGTCTCGATATTCTCAATTCACTGATTATGAAGAAAATCAAGTATGCGTAGAGCTTCGGGTGATCGGATTTTCAAGCGGAAATTTTGATCATGGTTTTGTCTATAAATGCATTTTGCATTCAAACTTATTTAAATTCGTTTAATTTTTATGAATTTAATCAAATCAAAATAAAGAAATGCCAGATTAAGCTGCATATAGCTAACATGCATATGTATATATTTGTGTGCACATTCAAACAGATGCACTAAACTATAAATTATATGATATTTGCGATTTGTCGTATTTTCTGAACACAATACATTGCATACGTATCGATAACAAATAAATTCTGGATGGCACTGCAATATCTTCGGGCTGTTGCCAAAAACTTTGGCGCAAGAAAGCTAGCAGATAAAAAAAAATCTTACCGAGAAGAGAAGCTTCTTTTTTCAATTTTCCGCTAAATTTAGCAGGGCTCTAGTGCTATTTGTCTTCATTAATGGGTCATTGCAAATGCGCCTAGAAATTGGCAATGCGAATAGTTAGGTTCGTTGGCCTCGTTGGCTCTACACATACACATACAGAAATACAACATTTTCAAGCCAAATGACATGCAGCAGTTATTAATTGGCAATTTACATGCCAAATGATTAATGTCTGGTCTGACGGAAGCAGCCAGCCGAAAACGAAGCCACAGCAGCCCTTACCCAGCCCAGCCCAACCCAGGACACACACATATGTCACGGCAAGGGTGACTGTCGGAATGGGTATGAGTAGTACTATTTGTGTGTGTGCTTTCCAAATTACTGATGTGGCTTTTTACCGCAAAAACTTTGTCAACATAAAGTTCTGCTCTCAGGTTCCAGATGCCGCCGCTACGACTGCTCCTTCTCCTTGGCACAGCAGCTTTTTTCGAAAATTTTGCTACAGTTTCATGGTGAAGTTTTAGCTCCTTGCATGTGCTATAGATACGAGTATAGGAAGCTTGCGTGTGCGTCTCCTCTTGACTTCCCTATGTTGATTTGCACACAGCATGAAATATTCATTTGTTTCCTGTGATCGGTAATTGCAATATATCTTCCTGCTGCGGTATCGTTTTCTACTCAATTTTAGTCAATGTCTGCCACGTTTGCTTAGGGCTTGTTGCTATCCTACACATTGGCACTGGCACTTGCCTCTGACTTGGCTTTGCCGATAACCTATTATTTCAATTCCAGGCAACACCGGGTGGTGATTGTTATTGCATCTATTGCCAGTTATGGTTACTATTCTGCTATTTGGAAAAGCTTGCCTCACGCTGCGTTCTAGTTATTGCGGTACAAACAATTTGAATTCATTTATCATGTTTAATGCACATATGCTGACGAGCTATAGCAATGTTGCAATCATTTGCAAAGACTTGGCAACACCTTAAAAGGCCTGAAAGCAACTACAAGAAGTTTAAAAGAAGTTTGATAAACGCAGATGCTCTCTACCAGAAGAACCAAAACTGCTTTTTATTAAAATTGTAAATATAAATGATTTAGATAAAATTTATACAATAAATATATTCATGTGAATAAATAATTCATTTTTCAAGTAATAAACTTGCACACTTTTCTTGTAATTTAAAGGTTTACTTTTCAAACTGTTGAGTAACAGGTATATTGTAGCTCGAGCTAAAAATTCTACAGATTTCCGTGACATCCCTGCATCTTGAATCAAATGCAAGGAATCCCCCTTTAACTCGACTCCTTAAGGAGTTTTTATTATTTGAATGAGTCAACCATATTCAGACATTAAAAAGAGGAATGTCGCTTTTGTCATGCATATTTATAAAATTGTACACTGAAAAAAAGACCACTTTATAAAATCAAGAACACTCATCTTAAATATTTTGTTTTTGAAATAAGAATATTGAAAGACCAAATTACTAAAACTGAGAATATTAATCTTGAAAATGCTAAGTTCTTAATATTAGAATAGAATTCTCAAATTTAAATATTTTGTTCTTTATATTCGACCATTTTAAGTCCAAATTACTAAAACTAAGAATATTATTCTAAAAAATCGTAAGTTCTTAATATAGGAATAAAAATCTTAGATCTTGGATCTTTTTCTCTTAAAATAAGAATAAAAATGTTAAAATGTTGTCACTTTTTCAGACTTAGAATTCACAACTGGTTCAACTGTTCTGCAAGTGTTATGTGTGTTGTTCTTTTTGATTAGTCATATCGACATTAATAGATCTCAAGTTAACTAAAAATTACTTCATTCTTCTGAAAATGTTAAGAAGCTTAATCTTTATTTGAGATTTTTTGTCTTGAAAGCTCAAAACTTTTTGGTCTATAAATAATAGGGTGTCCCTTATTTGGTCAAAGTCAATATTTTAAAACGCATACGGGCTAGTTCTGTTCATTAGGTCCTAAAGCACTCAGAAATAAACTTTTATCTTAATCGGAGTATGATAACCCGTGCCGACTTGGATCGGAAAATTTTAAAATTATATGGTACAAAAAAAATTTTTTTTTTTTAAATTTTTTATTTTTTTGTTTTGTTCATTAGGTCCTAAAGAGCTTAAAACCAAGTTTTCACCTTAATCGGAGTACGAGAACCCATTCAAATTTGCATCGAAACATGAAAAATCATCGAAACATTTATAATCAGTGTTAAAATACTGATGCAAATTTGAATGGGTTCTCGTACTCCGTTCAAAGTGAAAACTTGGTTTTGAGCTCTTTAGGACCTACTGAACAAAATAAAAAAATAAAAAATTAAAAAAAAAATAAAAATTTTTTTTGTCCCGTATAATTTTAAAATTTTCCGATCCAAGTCGGCACGGGTTATCATACTCCGATTAAGGTAAAAATTTATTTCTGAGTGCTTTAGGACCTAATGAACAGAACTAGCCCATATGCGTTTTAAAATATTGACTTTGACTAAATAAGGGACACCCTAATAAATAAGAACATATAATTTTAAAAAAAATAATAAATTTTATTCTTATACTAAGATTTGTGGTCTTGCATACACTTAATTTTGTTCTAATACTATGATTTGTGGTCATGCATACACTTTATGAATTGTGTCAATCTAAATGTTAGGGGTTAAAACGCGCGAGCGCCATTTTGAAAAGCGTTAGTATATAAATGCAAATAGGGGAGCTGTACGAAAATCTAAAATCTCCTAATTTTCCTGTTTTACTGATTAAGCAATAACTTCACTTACCACCATGTTGTTGATTGTAAACTTAAGCTCTGCACGTGGACGCGAAGGAGGTGTGCTGCAATTAGCACGAAGGACATCACCGGGCTCATACCGCGTATGCTCTGTGTATAGCTGAGGACGCTTGTCTGGAAGCTCTGCAGAAATAGAACAACTAAATCAGTCTATAGAGGAGAAAGATTATTGTCTACTTCGGTTGGGCTTATGCAGTTTAAAAAATTTAAGATTTCTAGCTTTCAATCCTTCAACCCTTCAACTAACAACCTCGATGGTCGGGACTACGCTCAACTTTTAATTAAGTCAACCAACAGCAAAGTCAAAAGCGAAAGCAAAAGCAACAATAACAAAGAATCTAATGAAGAAAGTAATTTCCATGATAAAGGGCAACTTGAGATTGGGGCTTCGCCCCGTCTACGGCATCGCTCAAGGCAACTCATTTTCTAATCCTTGCTTACGCATATATACTGACATACAGTATTAAACCCAACTACTTCTTTGGCTGCTGCGGCTTTCCACGATTTGACCTTCTTTGTTGCCGCTTCCATCGCTTAGCTTTGCAGTTCTGCGCAACGTCAAAAGGTTCTTAATGAGGGTCAGTAGTGAGGACAAGTTTCAAGTTTAATTTAGCAGCTGACCAGCCTACTTTACGCTCCACAGTTGGGCTCGTTGCTTGACCTGTGTCATTAAGTTGTTAGAGCTTAAGCCCTGCAAATGTTTGCGAACTATGTGCTATATACAACTAAATATGTATGTACAAACTTTCTCGAGTATGTGCCATGGCATTTTGGTCTCTTGCTGCGCCCGAATGTCGACTGGCATTGTGACATAATGAATGCATGAATTAGCATAACTTTGACTTAAACTGGAACTGGCGACGCAGCGCAACGCGATGTAACGCATTACCCTTTCGGTCCTTACAACGAGTGTTAGGTCCTGTTTTCAGAAAGGCACGAGGACAAATTGTTTACTTGAAGCGTAAGGTTATGCGCCATATTCACTTTTGTCTTTGCCTTTCTCTATGCGTCTTGGTCTGCGTCTTGGTCATTAGCACGCGGTTAAGGTATGACTTGATATTTACTCGAAAAGAGTACAAATATCCTTTATTTTAAATAATTTTAAAAGGTTTCGTGAGATGTCGAATTAAACATAATATCTTCGAGTATTTCTAAAAAATTGTATACTAACAAATTAAGTCTATACGATTTATGTGCATAGATTTAAAGAAATTTGATTAAGTTAAAGTTGAACATAAATTCGTATTTTAACTAACGCACTTGACTTTTATAATATAAATCTATGTGAGAAAACATGAAATAAAATAAGCCATCTATTTTAGTCTTTGAGCCAAGGATATTTTGAGCTGTATGTACTCGACTTCAAAATTGTTAAACATCACCTGCACTTATATCTTATTGTCTTATTATCTCATATTGACGTATGCTCCGAAGCAGCAGCAACAATTACATCTATGAAAGCCATAGCACCAACCAATTAAACACCGCAGCATTTAATGAAACTTGAATAACTAAGGCACCAGAGCGTAGCGCACGTCCTTGAATGGCCTCAACTTTAAAGGAAATGCTTGATCAAAGCTTTAATCCCCAGATGCCAGTTAAGCAAAAGCGGCCAATTAAGCGAGCCAAATGCGGTGTTAAATATACATTGAGCTCGCAGCGAGAGACGCAGACGGTCTGACTGGTTACATGTTGAGGCAATGGCAATTTAATGAAGGCAGCTAGGACGCACCAGACGCGCCCATCTAAATGTTTAATGCCGATAACCGACCACCCTACCAACCATCAAGCCAAGTGCTGATTCATACATACACACAGACGAGTGCACAATAATAAGGACAGCATAATAGATATTATATATTATAAATTATATATAAAATATTTTATATTAGTTTGGAATTTTATCCTGACACTTCCTGATAACTGTCATATTTCACTTTCTCAACATCTCTCTACCATGATGCTCCATTGGATTAAGGACTGGAGATTGAGTCGCTCACTCAATAAGATCATTTATATTGAAAGGTATTCTAATAATTTTTCACACGTATGTATGTGGTAAAACAGAATTGAGCTGTTAGAACAAATACTTTGAATATTTAATGGCAAACGATTATAAAGATTAACTGATTTGAGAGCTAAATACACGGACCAACAAATATAACAGAGTCAGCACAGAAACTTGTACTTAATTAAAACAGAGACGAGTGCAAATCGGTAATAAAAAATAATATGGTTCGATAATATGATAAGAGCCTATATAACAAAAATGTTATTTCCAATCGTTTGATCTAATAACCAAGTTATGAATATGCACTTACCAACAACCTGCATTGTAGCAAGCGCAGTAGCTGTGGAGAAAAGCGGTGCATCGGCGGTGACTTCACATGAAAAGTTGCCAGACAGTCCAAAGCCTACATTTCGAATGAGAACTTGGGTTGCATTTGAACTGGTTACCTATTCAAAAGATTACCGAAATATAAGATAATTGCAGCTAGTGAAGTTATATTTTTAAAAATAGCTTTGTAATTAAGTATAAGTAATTTCTTTATAATTGAAATGATAAAATAACCAAATATGACACATTTATCTTTTCATCAAAAATTACTCAACTAAGTATAAGTTAGTTCGACAAAACTATTGATAAAATCGCTAGCATAAACACAATAAACTGTTAAAATATTTGGACATACATATTCAGCGCAAGTTCGCCAGGCAAACAAAATTTCACTGACGGCCTCTGTGCCTCTGAGTCAGTGCCGGAAAAACTTTTTCAATAATCTAACCAGAGCAAAATTATCTGGCTTGACACTCGGGCCATGATTCTCAGTGGTCGCCCAAAAAAAGCACGTATACGAAAAAATGTCAGACGGCGGACTCAAAAATTTAAATGAAAATATTTCACAAATAGCCGCGTCGATAGCGCCGTGGTATTCAGCTTGCTGTTTGCAGCTGCAGGTGCAAGACTTTGCATAAAGTGGCATTTTTCAATGGCCGCCAATAACAATAAAACTTTCAAACTGAATATGCATGAGCGAAAAGTTATAAAATATACAATATAAATAAATGCAGTGTGCTCGCAATTAAGAATGTCAAAGTAACACAAGCCTCGGCATAAAGTGATGAAAAAATTAATAGAAACGACAGGTATTTTATATTTAAACTCAAATAATTATTTATAAGTATGGTAAAAAGATGTGCTTGAACTAAAGTGTCCACTGTTTCGCGATATTTGGACTATATGTCGGGTTAGCTTTTGTGCTTAGTACCGACAAAAAAATTACTGTAGTCGCTAATTTGTTCGTGTGGTACTTTGATCCCTCAATTTGTCTCAACTCGAAGACGACAAAATAATATTTTGCTTAAAGAATCCCTTTCTTTTGTTGTACTATAAAAAATTACTAAATAAGTATGAATTACAATAAAACTGGTCGTTTCTATAATTTTTGTCATCATTGTATATACTCGTTGTTGGACGGATCGGCAGCTGCATTTGCATTCAACGTTAACAAGTTATCAAAGTTGCGCAAGCTTCAAAAAGCTCTTACAATAAGTAAAAATAAACTTTTAATTTTTCTTTTGTGCAGTCCCTTCAATATCCCGTTCTTTTTCAATACTCACATCAACGTGTATCCCAGGAAATGGAAACACTTTTGTATTGGGAAACTCTCCGGGCGTATAACGGTAAAACTCCAATTGACCACGATAAAACTTGGCCGAGTAAAGTGGAGCTCCCTCCAGATCGTACATGCAGCGTAAAACAACATGTTGGCCTCGTCTCACAGCCGGTGGTTCGATGATTAAGTTGACATTTCGCAGCGCACATTCAACAATCTCTGAAATGAAATATAAATTAGCATTATAAAAATGATTATGAATCTGACGATTTGAACTTTAATTAAATTAAACTATTTATTTTTATGTGATACAAAAAAGAGAAAAAAAAATTAAGAATTATTTATAATCACCGACCTATATATTTCGACCGACTCAACGCCAAATAAGTAAAAATGATAATTTAGCAAAAATTTTCAATATAAATATACATATATGTATGTAGTTATATATACTTTCAAATACACACACTAAAGCCACTCCAATTTGAGCTCGGCTCTGACAATCCGACCATTCAAATAAATGTTGGCACACCAAGTTTTATTAATTGCCAAACAATCAACGCTAATTTCTGGTTTTATGTCCGCCATTTGAAAGTCGTTTGTCAACAAATATGTAACATAATTCACAACGCTGTAAAACGATCCGAGCATGTTTACAGTCACTGCAGCGTGCCTTGCAAGGCAAAGGCACTCAAAATTTTTTATATCTTATTTGGGTCACATTTCATGCCGCTGTACACTTAAGAATAATGGCACATCATTTGCGGCTTTGTCGTGGTCCTCTGAGAACTTGCCTTCTTTGGGGACGGCGTGTGAATTTTTCCCAGGACGAATAAAATAATATTGTTGTTGTTTTATATACCAGCTGCGTGGTATAAATTACCTTCGGGAGTTGTTTGCATATCGAGCTAAGGGCCAATGTCTACATCTTATTATCGCTTTACATGGAATATATGATTTTCATCAAATGGTATATAGATTACCACTTCACACTTTTTTATATAAAAAGAAACTTACAATTATTTTATTTCAAGTCTTAATATCACTCACTGGAAAAAAAATAAATAAAAATTGTTCTTCTAACATGAACCAAACCCACTTATTTACATATACATACATACATAAGTAAATAATAAAAAAAAATCACTTTAAAATTTTTCGAAGATAGAATTTTTTTCATTCATTAACAGTTTTAAATTTTAACTAATGGTCTTACAGCTACTTATTTCACATTTCAGTATAGTTGACCGACAACAAGCGCTGCCAATGCGCGTCTCGTCCGGAACTTTAAAAGAATAGTGGCATAAGCACTTGCACATGAAAATTTAAAATCGAAATTGAAAATGTTGTCTGCTTGACAATTGAAATTGCAAAGTGTCTACGAGACCGCAAAAACAAGTCCCGCAAAAAAAAAGGTTGTGAAAAGCAACTGCAAATTTCTTGTGTATCGCTGGGTAAAGTTTGCTTGTTAGTATTTGGATGGTAAGTGCTGAAGGAAATCATATCACAATTGCATGCGCAGAAAAGCGCACAGAGCAAAAAAAAAACCAAAGAACGTCTATAAATCTACACATACCAGTACTTACTTACGGTAAGGTACAAAGTTTACCGAAAACTTACATATTTACTCGATTCGACTAAGTGCTCGCTTACAAGTTTCTTGCCGCTAGACTCTTGCGATTTGTTTACATACACAGAGCGTAGGAGCCACGCCCTGGTCCCTGATCTCATAGTTCGACCAACCACTGCTTAAAGCATCAATAAAGTTTATTCGGAAGCTCGCTGCTCCCAGTTTCCTTGGGCGCAACTATTATCCCATAATCAGTTAGATATCATCATACTTTCTCGACTTGCAGCTGACAGTGTGACAATTCAATTTCAGTTCATAGCTTACCCTCGTTTGAGACTAAATATATCCTAAAAACAAAGAAGGCTATTTTCGGCACGCTGTAGACCTTATGTCCATTGTATGTTTTACCTGCAGACCTGTAAAAAGTTTCATTGAGATAGCTTCCAATTTGAAAGTCCGTCGTCGCTATATCGACCTATCGACTTAGCTTCCTGTCCTGATCGCGAATAATATATACATAGATATTTATACATATAAATATGAGGCTTACCACGCCTTCTTTCATGCGTTTTTTTCAAAAAATATAACATCCTCTAGAAGGATGTAAAAACTATAAACAGGAACGAATTGATTGAAAAGTAGAATGAAGACGGACTCAAAAATAAACAACAGCAAAATCGTATATAATTTAAGCATTCACCATATGCATTGCATATTCAAAAGAACATTGTTGTTTCTGCTCTTCTTTTTGACCATGTAGCATATTGAAAGGTATCATATATATATGTGATGTACAACATAAACCACAATAACAACAGCTGGGCTAAGTGAACCAGTATAAACCAAATGTGACTTCCCTGTTTCTATTAAGGTGTGCACAAAGACAAACCTGCCTGCAAGCTTATGTTGACAGAAGGTGCACACTGACGCACATAAGTATGCAACATATAATGGAATTTCTAATAAGCGTTGCTGCAACTGTTGTTCCTGTTGCTACTTGGTGCTAGGTCAACAGCATTTAGGGCCCAGCAGAGGCAGATGTAATCACTATAAACACCACTGGAGCTCGCTTGCTTACATTGCGTGGCGGGAAATAAGGATGCAGGCAGTCATTGCACTGGAACTTGGTCCTTTATGGCATGTTTACACATTTGAAATTGGAGTGCATGGAGTATCACGTCTAACACCATCCACTTAAAATGACCACACTTGCCGACTTACACAACCTGAAACAATTTAATTAACATAAAAACGCAACTGGCAAAATTCAAAGCCATAAATCAAAGGCCCTACCTATTGTGAAATACAAAAAAACTCCAACATCTTGTAGAGTTGCGTTTTTTAGTTCAATTTTCTCAATAAGTTCAAGTATTTTATATTATAACTAGAAAAAAACAACATTTTTACTTGGATTTTGAGACGTTCTTAATTCAGTCTGCATTCAAATTTTATTAATTTCATTAAAATAAATGTTTGCTCAATAAATCTTTTTTAAATTTGATTCTGAGACTTATCTTCTTCTTTCAAAAAAAAAAATCATGCCAAACAGAACAAAATTTTGACTTTTTAGCGTTGTCAGACTTATAGTAAAAGGTTCTCAAAAAATTGTTCCATTATTTCATTATTAATGTTGTTAAATATTATGCTTTGTGATATGAAGAGGCAAATCGAGAATGTCTGTTAGTGTTTTTCCAGATAAGAGTAATTTAATCCACTTTGTTGACTGGCCAAGCCCAACCACCTCATCTCATGTCTGAAACACATCAACATAATTACAGGAAAACTCACGCCAACATAATTTGTCGGTTTTTTATGGGCTTGGCTCAACGCACACCTCAAAATATTGACTTCTAGTTATGAAAGGTTTAGCTATTCTATGCTTTTGTGCTTTTTAGTGAAGTAAGTTGTTAGTGAAATTGTTACCTTATTTAATAGTAACTGTTTCAATTAAATAATCTGTTAGTGCAATTGCTTACTAAATACATAATAATTGACTATTAAAAGTCTGTGTTACTAATCTCCATCTGTTACCTGCATAAAATTTGAGCTAATGGCTTTGGCAATTCATTTACTTCAATTTGCATAGTTTTAGAGATCGATATTAAAACTTAATAGTTTAATTTCATAGACAATTGATTTGAATCTAAAAAAATCAAATACAGATTAACTTGAGTATCACAAACAAACTGAAAATGCTCTGCAAGGCGACACCCACGCAAAATAAACAACACGATTATAAATGCGTTAAATGAAAAAATAATATGTAGCAAACTAAGTAAGTATAATCTGAATGTGGTGCTCTATAAGTAGCGTGTGAGTGGATGATGCTGATGAAGTATGAGCAACACAACGCAGTCCACACTCCCACATTCTTTACCAATGTGGCTCGTTTGTCGTTTGCCGTTTGTCTCATGATAGTCTCTCTTTGCACAGAAGAGCTAAGCAAATAAAACAAAAGGGATAACAGCATAAATATTGTGAAACAGACAAGGGATTTGCACACAGACACACACTCAAGCTTATATAAAAATAAACATACAAATACGAGCATGTAAATATATACTTGTGTGCAGATACTCAACTGTATGTATGTATGTATGTATGTATACATGTGCCGATGACATTGTATTGCATACAAGGCGCACGCTTATTTTTCATCTTTTTTCTATTTGCCAGTTTTCATTTTTGCGTTATGTATGAGTTTAAGTACTCATACTATACATACAAATATACAAGTTCATGTACATATGCATGTACGTGTTTGTATGTGCTTACTTTTTCTTTAACAGCCGTCATTTGTCGCCATACATGTGTTGAATGCTTGCTTCTAAGTGCAACGATGACGACTCGATTGAGGCAGACTAACAAACATTCTGTTATCACGGCACCAGCATCAATGGCGATTTGAGTTTCAATTCTAGAATTTTCCGTTGCCTTTGCTTTCTATGAATGCCAACTTATTGCAATTTATATTTTCATTTGTAACTCAGCGGACTTCTTATCTCATTTGCTGCATCGCGAACAGCTTGAAAACAGCATTCAGAGCCTGACACAAATGGAACTTTTCAAATAGTATGTTGCCGCTCATGTTACCTTCCATTGGTCAGCGAGCAACAGCAACAGCATTTCTAGGCACATGCACTCCCTTCCATTGCGTTCAAGCTGCGCACTGCTTAGACCGGCGAACATGACTGAAGTTACCTGCCAGCGTTTTGCTTTAATCATACTCTCCGTGGATCTTAGCTCTTGCCCTCACATACATGCATTGACCCCGCTGTGGGCAACCATTGCAGAGTTCTTCTGTCGCTCTCACATAAACACATCCAAACATGCGTGTTAACTGCAGCTCACACATACATACATATGTAAAGGCCAGCACAGTGCAAGACAGAGGTCTTTTCTCTCTATCTCTCTTTCACTTTCGATCAGAGTATTGGCAAAAATGGTGGCTCTCACTAAATGGTTAGGTGATAAGGGTGTGGGGAAGCATATACAGACGTGTGCAATAATATAATAACATCTTTTCACAATATTGATGTTATTGACTGAAAGACGAAATCGCCAGATCTTAATATAATTGATCAACATTAGATATGTTAGATGGGTAATTGTTTAATCCCTGCGGATCATTTTTTTAAAAAATAAAAAAAAAACGTAGAAAGAGGTCGATTTATAATGAATTTAGATGATAAAATTTTAGGGGGTCACCACTAGTTTTTTTTAAATTTAATTTTGAAATTCCTAATGCAAAATGAGCGATTGCATGGTTGTTTTGGACAAGTTGTCACTAATATGAAACGTTTACCAACAGTACATATTCTCGCACATGTCAATTATTTATTTCAGTGACAACATGCACAAAAAAACCATGCAAAAGTTAATTTTGCATTAAAATTTCAAAACTAAATTTAAAAAAAACTAGTGGTGACCCCCTTAAAATTGTATCTCCTAAATTCATCATAAATCACCCTCTTTCTAGGGTTTTTATTTTTATTTTTTTTTTAAATTATCCGCAGGGATTAAACAATTACCGATAGAAGTTAAGAATGAATTCAAAACATGATAGTATTATAAAATTCTTGACAAAAGTTAATTTTGCATTAAAATTTCAAAACTAAATTTAAAAAAAACTAGTGGTGACCCCCTTAAAATTGTATCTCCTAAATTCATCATAAATCACCCTCTTTCTATGGTTTTTATTTTTTTTTTTTTGAATTATCCGCAGGGATTAAACAATTACCGATAGAATTTGAATGAATTTGTTGAATGAAGAATGAATTCAAAACATGATAGTATTATAAAATTCTTGACAATTATGACAACAGAAAGAGAATCCTGGCAAATATGCCAGTTTCATAAGCTGTATCTAACTGTGCACTCATAGTGTTAAAACTGCTTTACCAATCTCTTTGCTCTTATCTTTTGAACATCAAGTTTTTAAGAAAATCCGAAAAAGTTATAAAAATTAAAAAAATATGGACGTAACAGGATATATTACTATAAAAAATACACTATACAAAATATTACGGAATTATATTGGATCAAAATTATATTAGCATCGTCCTTTGGCAAATTGTGTTGATCTTGTTATTTTGCACACATCTGTATATGCACCTTTTAAAGGGTTACACACAATTCAACTGAGGCTTTCGACCGCACATTGTTTGTTTGACTATTCAAATCAGAGCAAAAAGCCCTTTTTTAATGGTAGTTGTTCTCACATAAATATTTATAATTTTAAAATGTTTGTTGTTGTTTTTGTTTATAATTTTAATTAAGTTATTCTGTAAAAGATAGCCATGATCAATGATTGTTTTTGCTGTAGCACACTTTGTTTTTGTTGCCGTTCCTAAATTATTCTCAAAATGTATTCTGGGGCCTTATTAGTTATTTGCGTAGTGTGTGTGTAAATGTATTTATGCAATCGCCCTAGCAACATTTGTGTTGTTGTTGGCATTGTTGTTGCAATATAACCCCCTCCCCCGCTGCCCACTACCCACAACCCGTTGCAGATTTATTGTCCACAGTAGTTTTCAGTGTTTTTTGCCTCTGTTTCGCTTTATTTTACTGTATGTTTTGCAATTGTTCAAAGTTTACGGCGTTTTTGCTGCGGCTGCTGCATTTTGCATACACTTTGCACTTGTACGTTGCGTTGCGCTCTTTTGTTTTTGTTTTTGCTGTATATTTATTTGGCTGTGCTATGGAAGTGGCAGCCAAAACATTTTTGTGTCGCAGTTGCCATTTTGTCGTTGTGATTTTATTCATTTTTCATTTTTGTATTATATTTATTTCTTTTATTCATTGCTTTTGCAGCTTAATTAAACGTGAAATATTGAATTTCCAGATGGTTGAGTTTATCAGAGTGCGAGTATGTATAAATATGGGATGAGACGCCGTAAATCAGCGTAAATATAAGAACACCACTAGTGAAGGTCCAAAAGAAAGGTCCAACGCGGGCAAGAAATTAAAAAATAACTCAAAACTCATATTGTGAAATTGTCATCCAGAAACATATTCAGATTAGTAATTTAAGCAATATATATTAGAATTAATTAATCAATCACATTGGAATAAAAATTTAGATATTCTATTTGTTTTTTTTTTCTTTTGTTGGCGGCGATTGAGTATTTGACTTTACTATCGTGACTGTCAAATATGATCTTTATAGGTTTGGAAAATTTATTGCACCCTTAAAGCTATGGGTTAAGGACACGCGTATATTTAATCAAAGCATCTTAATTCGTAAAGAAAATTCCGCATGACCTTAAACATATGCACTAATTGGCGAAATTATTTCAACTATTCAGGCAAATTCGCAGATATTCGACTAAATTCTTGCAGGCGTCTTGCTCACACTAACGCACAGCATTCCGGCATTGCCAAATTGCGCTAATGATAAATAAATTATGTGCTGGCAGCCACACAAATGAATCCTCCCAACCCCCAACCCCCAGGCTTTCAGGCAACCACAAACAGAAAATAAATAAACTCGATGGCATTGCTGAAAGATATGTAAGGTTTCCTTCCACTGAGTGGCAAGGACGCAAGGGGGAGGTATACTGGGTGGGTCTGGCATCACTAAAAGCAAAGCGCACACTCGTTAATAAGGAAAATCTGTTGCTAATGTACAATGTATAAGTTAATTATGGGAACACAAAATACGAGAATGTAAAAACGCACTTTGATGGTGACAACTTTTGCAGCATTTGAAATTTAAGCAGAAATTCGTGTGTGCTCATCATGATGGTAATTGTGCTTAAATGTGAAATTATTATTGTAATGTTAATATCCTAGTTATGTGCCTTGTTTGTGCGGCATAATTGCGTTTCACGATAAACACAAACAAGCCGCTAGACGGACAAACAAGTGAAAACAGATCCATGCACAACACGACATACAACAGAAGAACACAAGCAATATAAATAGATTCCAAATTACATATTTGTATGCATAATAAATTGTCATAGAATCTGACTTAAGGGCTCGCGCACACTATAGTTGAAAGCTGAGTTATTATCTAAGCTGTTAAATTCAACAAAACAAAAGCTTCCAGATCAACTAGCAATTCGGCTATAGTTTTCGCACCTTATTTATCGAATGCTGGCAATAAAAAAATATCTGAGTGAAAATTTGAATTTAGTTTCACTCTCTGCTCCTCTTTTAGAAAAATGTGCGCGAGCCCAAACTGACGGCATCAAAAAGCTAAATTCATATTTCATACTTCTGCAATTTTGCGTGCCGTTCATAATTTTTGCAAACATTGAGCAATCTTAAGTTGACACTGCGGGATTTTCATTTTTTTATTTTAATTCGCTATCTGTCTATCAATATTATTTTCCAATTAAAATTATTTGCTAAAAGCGTTTTTGAATGCTATTTTATTTTAGTTTTCAGATTGATTTTGCTATCCCACTATCCGCGTTCTGTTTTCATATATTTATTTGCATTTTGTAGATATTCAATTCGGCTGACAATGTCAGTGGGCAATTTGTGTTTTTAGTGTACGCGTTTGACTGAACAAAATAGTATGTCAAATTATAGTTGATTGTTTCGTTGTCCATGCAATATGGTCAAATCGATTAAAAACTGTGAAACATGAATTTCACATAAAACTGTGGTATTGCTGTGTGCATGCGAATAATTATAATTATTCAGCATTCGTCAATAGGAAGAATTTTGTGTGTACACGATGGATTATATTTTTAAATTTAAGAGCAATTTTTCTATTGTTATCATGACTTTTTTTTATAACAACAAGTTCATTAATTATTATTTACTTTATGCAAACCATATTCATGCTGCCAAATATCTACAAGAGATTTTTATGTAGATGCAAAGCTAAATCGAAGTTAATTAAAAGCCTGACTGCGATAAGACGTGACAGACGTCACTCATTACTTTTTAAATTAAATATTTCTGCAGAATTTATTAAATTTCACAAACTAGTTAAGCAGCTTTTGCGCTCACATCAATATTTTGCCTATATTATAGCCCAATATCACTTGAATTGAATAAGTATCGAGTTTTCTATACCGTGTCCAAGGATATTGGATATTATTGAAAATTTTAAAAATATAAATGTGGACTTCGGTTTATTGGAATAAGGAAATCCACGGTGTTTAGTTATTATAATAAGTTTATTTGTAATTTAGTGATTAATATTTAAAGTTTGTAATTGAAAAGTAAATCGTTTAAAATCGTATTCGTCGTTTGTGCGAGCGTCGTTTCGCAACTTCGTTTTTGGTTATTCTCGAAGCAGTCCATTCACGTCGGACTCTCGATCAGAACTCTCGAGCTTCACCTAGCTGCTCGATAGTTATCGTCTTATCGATTACTGTGATGGGAGGGCTGAGCGGCGTTGCCAGACCCATTCCCACATAAATGCTAGTAAACATGAAGAAAACATTCGCCTTTCAGATTTTTTGTGTTGAAAAATTTATTTTTTTTGATTCTCAAACGTTAGCAACACTAATGAGCCCAGATTTTCTATGCAATGCGATGCGATGATTAAAGAACGGAAAATGAGTACATTTAGACAGGCAGGGTACTCCATTGCGTCGACACGGTGGAAAGGCCATTAAAAACTTTTTACAAGCATTTAGCATCTACATTAGCACAACAACAAAAACAACAGCAACAGCCACAGCGACAATAGCCATTGTGAACCACTCACTATAGCTTCGATTTCAAGTTATACAGTCGAACTTCCCTATCTGGAATCACCATTATCCGAGAAAAAAGTTCGAGTTAGGGAGACTTCGAGTAAGGGAAGCAGAATTGTATGAGATTTGCTCGCTATTGCCACACCAGTTTGTTGGAGCTAAAGAAAATTCGAGCTAGGGAAGTTCGACTGTATTTCGATTTTGTTTCTCCTATGGAATGCCATCAACACTTCCACTTTATCTATCTATCGAACGGTCGAACGTTTGGTCCCCATGTCTGTCTGTTTGATTGCCTTCCATGCCACATCGAAGCTCGAAGCTTTAGCTTCCAGCCCCCTTTCAGCTTGTCAATCCTTTTAATGGTTTGCCGCTTTTAATGTCACTCGCTCTCAAGTGGATTTCGTCTACTTCGTAAATCTTGTGAAGTTGTGAATTGTCCGCTATCAAGTGGCCCCTGCTTTGTTGTAGTCTTACTTGTATTTTATAACGGCAAAAGTGTTGTTTCAAATGTCACTATAACACTTCCTCTTTCGCTATTGTTATGGGTTGACAATTATTTACATCTTTGTATTTCTGTTCGTTAACAAGACCCCATTAATTGTTAATATTTTTGATTAGCATCAACATAGTTTTGGTAAAAACTAAAATTAAAAGTTAAATAAAATTGGTATAGCAATTGGCAGATATGCATCGCGGCTATTAGAAAAGTATAAAATAAATATCTTAAAATGATTATTGTTATTATAAATTTAGCAGTATTACAACTTACCCAAAGTAGATAGTATGAGCATCAAACCAAGTCCCAGCGTGATCCAACATCCAACAGTTTGAGAGGCACAGCCATTTTGGAATGGCTTTCGAGACCGCTGCAATCCATACGAGTATCGTCGGATTGAATAAATAGGAGGCAGTGTCATTTTGCGCGCCTTAGCTGTCAACTCGCTGGGTAGTTGGCAAACCAACATCATCTGGGTGGGGCAATTTCGTTCAGTCAGATATTGCAGACGGGCAACATTTGTGGCACATTCAATAAACACTTCAACTTCACACGCTGAGACGACTGTCCGTCCGTCTGACTGTCTGACTGTTTACAGTATGTAATTCGGGGTATGAGAAATATTAATGCGCACTGTGACTTTGGGACGAATTTCTTCATTGGGCACTTTAACTCTTCTTGCCAACACTCAAGAAGATTTCTCGAGAAACTGATTTTCTAGCTAACACATTTTGTTGTTGTTCAATTTTAGTTTACAATCCAATTTCCAATTTTAATTTCCGGGTTTTATTAATGTCCATTTGGCCTTAGTCTTTCACTTTGCATTGATATAATCCATAGAATTAGGTTTTATGTTTGTTTTGCTTGTCGGTTAATTGCCTGGTATTAAATTGTATGCATCCAGCTGTCGATGTCAGAAGAGCACTGCAAGTGTTAGTTTAAACGCTGTTGTTTAAATATGGTAAGCGATAAATAATTTCACTCCGAACAATCTGCCGGGTTTCAAAGTGTGCCTAGGGCAAGTTGACAAGCGACTGAAAACTGTTTGCTTCAGATTTCGTGCTGACTGCTCCGAAACACACCCCAAACATTTGAGTGTCGTCGTAGGTGGGATTCCAAAATTAGCACTCTGGAAATGTTGCGCAACATGCGCTTCGCAGCAATATTTTTTGCCTACTAAGTATGTTGCTGAAACATATATAATGTTGATACAGTGGATTTGCCAGTGGCAAAGCACTGACAGTAACCAAATTGAATTGATTTTAATAGGTACACCGTAAAAAGTAAAGGTACATTGTTTTCGGAATTGCTGACAGCGTCAAACCAAAACGCAATTTCATCCGGTGCAAGCTCCTCGACAAGACAAAAACAAGATCATATTGGGAGTAGCAGCGGATCACCAAAACCTATGCAATTATTGTTGCCGAGCTTTAAATGCATCGGCGAAAAATATATACATAGATAAGAAAGTAAATGTGAAAAATCGCTTTTGTATTTTACATCTGCCAGTGCTGCGTGCATGCACAAAGAAATACATGCGCATACCCAAAAGCAATTACAAAACAAGTGGGAATGGCTATAGTCGAGGTCCCGACTATAGGATACCCGTTACTTATACGGTCGGAGATGCTTTCTTCTATGTGCTAGATACATTTCAACAAATACAATGTACCCGTTTACTTAGATTTTAAGTAACGGGTATAAAACAAAAGCAGTTTTGGGGCATGGGAAGCAAATATGGCAAACAATAATAAATAATAATAAGGTGCCATCAAAAAGAATACAACATTGGCTTGTTTGTGTGCAAAACCATCAACGCTGCATGCGTTTCATAATTATTTTGATTTTGTTTTACGGTAATGAGGCTGAGGGCAAGTGCCTAGCACTTGAGATCCAGCTGCAAGGCTAAGTGTGCGATGCTCTTCATGTAAATCTTTAATCTGCCTCAATTTTAATTACAAAGCGCAACTTTAGCTGCTACTCACCGCAGCCGCGACTACACAGCATTTAGTTTACTTAAGTCTCAATTACATTGCCACCCTTAGATTGACATCCATCTAAAAACAAAAATTGCAAAGCTGTTGCGTTAAATACATAAGTGCTTTACGCTTGCTTTTCATTACATTTGCTTGTTGTGATTGAAGGCAATAGAGATTCACAATACAGAGGCGCAGCTAAAGGGGACACAAATGGGCAATTGGCTACGGCTTTGTGATTGTGTTTAAAATTAATAGAATCAATAAAAGAATTAAGAAAATATATCATCCTACTCCACTTAAAAAGTCTAGATACGCCACTGCGTAAAAAGAACTAACAGTGAATATAATTGAATACTGATATATAGAGCATATGTAAATATGTAACGATTTTTAGGTAAGAACTTATTAAAACCTGTGCAAATTTTTACTATGCATATGTATTGTATAAATGTATGTATGTATATATGACTACGAGTAAGCTGGTACTTGGTCGCACTCATATAAAATTGTAATATTTATTTTGCACACATGATGCACTCTTTCTTTCTCTTTTTATCTCTCCCTCTCTGTCTGTATGTCTGTCTGGCAACGGCAGTGACAGTGGCAATGAATGTCAATGTTGTCTCAACTGCAAGCTGCTCTCTTTAGTGTCACAGTTGCTTGCACACCTCAATACATAAAATAAATGAAAATGCACAGATACAAATGTAAGTATATTGTACACATGCATATATACAAGTATTTGCCACAACATGCCCATGCACTTAGTAGTTTTACTACGCTGTACGCAACCCCTTGACTAACGCGACACGTGCTACTTGGGAATTAATAAGAGTGTTTATTAGTCTGCAAGACAGCGAGTTGTTGTTTTGTCCAAACTTTAGTGATTCAATGGAAATGGAAAGCCAAAAAATTAGGAAAAAAAACATGAAAATAAAAGATTGGAGTAGTATAAGCCCCGCCTCTATATCCTGAAAGAGAACCAAATTTCCTGTCGATTAAATATAGTGTGCTTAAAATACATCATTGCGCACTTTCTATAATCACTGACAGAAGGAGACGTCAAATTTTGCTAAATATTTCTTAAAGAATTAAAAATTATTAAAGGCAAGCAAAACTATTATTCAAAATACAGAAAAAGTATAGGTCGAAAGGGTTAAATGCATTGTAATGTTTTATAGTTCTCCACAACTTGTACGAAGCCACATGATTGGGGAGAAAGTTCATTTATTTTATTATTGGACACAAGGCTGTTCGGCAGACTTAAATACATAAATTCTTTGAGACATGAGCAAGTTCAGAAAAAGAATAACTCTCTCAATGCTGTTGTTGACAATTTCCGGTTACATGTCGGTCGATCGGTTCATCTGTCCCTATTGAAAATTCTTAAGGTAAGATGACAATTTATGGCTAATGTTAATTTTGTTATACATTGCAACAACATAAGTTACACAAATACGAGTCCCTTGTTTTTTTTTGTTTGTTTGTTCAAATTTATTTTGGTGTTATTTTTGTTACCTGAAAATACTATCCAAATTGCACCTATTTACATATACACTACGGGCCAAATTAATAAGTACACTTTTTCTTTTACTATAACAGCTATTGTAAGTCAAGTCTTCATATCTAAAAAATATGTTTGGAAAGGTCATCTAAATTCCGTTGGAATGATGCAGAACTTTAAAATTTAAATTATTTTAAAATAAATACATTCTTTTCATACATTTTTTAATTGTTTTTTATTGAACAAATCTTTGGTGAGACTATATTTTGATATGCTTCTTAAAATTTCAGTTTAGATCACAAGTCCATTTGGTTGCATAGTTCACAGGCAGAGTTTCCAGTGAATTACTACTAAAAGTCCATCAAATATCATCAGAGCATTTCCAAGACAACCAGACCTACAGCAACCATTTCAAAACAGCCACGAAGCCCAAACAAATTTGCAACTTCTATACGGATACACAAATTGTCGGTGCTCCATATTTTAACTCGAGTACTGGCAGTGGATGTACTGTGGAATTTGCATTGGAAACATAATAACCATTAACCTTTTTATGGCTCCGGCACGCGCTTTTTAATAAATTGTTTACTTCCCATCTTTGCGGATTCAAATAGAAAAGGCAATGCTCCAATAAGTTCTTGTAATAAACATCGAGATTTTTATCAGGGTTTGGCTTTCTGGTTGCTTATTTTGTGCCTCCTCTCGTCTGACTGATGTTTTTGACAAATTTTTGAGTGTGACCAAAGAAAGTTATATACATTCAATTGAATTTCAGTGTTTGCAATTTAATTTCTTTTGTTGTCAACGACATAAACATAACGAGAACGCAGGCATTTCCTTCCCCTTGCTACTGTGGACTCTACAGAATTGTGTAATGTATTTCAGAGTTTCATCAAGTGCTTCACAGCTGTGTTTGCAGCTGGTATTTCGTTGACAGCAGGACAATGGCAAACACGCTGGGGTATTCGGCTCACAAAATTGTACAATGACAGCACAAGAACCGGGAGCTCCGCAAGAAACAGCTACGACAAACAAAATATTACAATAACACAGAGCTGACCCCGAAAAGTGATTCGTCAAAGGCGAAAGGGAAATCTGGGTATGTCTTCAGCTGCGAAACCGGAAACACTGTATAAGAAACAATAAGCACGACAATATTTAAATTTACATGGCAAGCTTTAATAATTAAGGACTTATTTTATTAGGCACATATCAAAGTCAAGTATTATTCTCTAGAAATTCAGTACCGCACAGAGCCCCTTCTGGCACTAAAGTAAAGGCCGAAACGGATTTAAGTATGCCATGATGTATCAGTTATTGTGCGTCGCTAACGCATAAAACAATTGTTGTCTTTATACATTTGTGCACAGATGCTTGACCCAATAAGGAATGAAGAGCGGCCGAGGGGCTAGGACGAGGGGCAGCGCAAAACAAGCCACTTCATGCGCCACAAAACTACAATCAGAGGAAACCATGCAACGAACCAGAGCAAGGAAGGCCAATAAGCATCTTCACAAAACAAAAACAAAGCAAAAAAGGACAACTCTAGTTGAGAGTGCTCTACTAGAAAATACTCTTGAACATTCAGCTGATGCCATTCCAGAATTAATAACGTCTAGAATCTTGAAGAGAATATTATAATGTTGCGTCGAAAATTTAACTTAAATATCAAAAATTTTATAATATATGAAAGAAGGCTACGAAAAGATTGCATTGAACAAACTGAACATAAATTTACTCGAATCTTAAACTAATGTTATCAAAACTTAAACTAGCATAAAACTTTCTTGAGACATCGCAACGAAAGACGCAGGACGCTACAAGAATAACAAATCAACTGAGTGACAAAGATCGTTATCTTCCGCTAGTTTAAACAAATTTTAGGAAAAATATCTTTAAAACTTGAATTGCAGTGTGTTTAGATATCATAGAAATAAAATGTAATATATCTAATAGTTATAAACATATTTTCAGTAACAAAATTAATTTGCAATTATGTCGTCTTTGTTTTTCACGGTTAGTGCGGTAGTTAAAGTCTTTAAGAACTAAAACAAATGTTACAGTGATACTTTGGATAAACTCAGAATTCTCCTGCTTCGTAGTCTTGTCCATTCTGATTCGTGTAATGCAATCATTGTCAATGCCAATGCATTTGAAGTTAAGGGGCGAAAACACTTACTTAATGGAAATTACTTGAGGGCCGTACTCGACAAGCTACTTGTACTCGAACTCGTGCTCGGTTACAATCATTGGTAGGCCAAGCCGAGAGTTGAGCAATCACGTGCCGAAGAGGACGAAGGACGAAGCCTCTCAATCTGGTCGAGGAGAGAGAAGACGATAGCAATGAAGCCACTTGAATGTGTCATGTCATCTTGATTTTTACTAAAAATCATTTAACAGCAATGTGCTTGAAATGTGAGATACATATGCTTCTATACATGCAAACACAAAATGCTTTCAATTGATTGGAGTCGTCAACAAGACAGGACACACAACTGCTTAAATTTTTACTTGCTCGTTCCCAAATGCCAATATGACAGCACGTAATATGTACGTGTGACTTTCCTACATGTATGCGTATAATGTTTAGCAATTTCAAAATTGTTGTGTTCAATCAGAACGGTATTGCCAATGCCCAGACAAACATCGACAAACATCGTCATCATCATGAAGAGCATCGACATCGGTATATCAAATCATACTTATCACAAGCCATGACGTCCCCTCGTAGACCAGCAGCAAAGTGCTGAAAGCCAAGTGTTGGCCAGATTCATAGCTGCTATTTCCCAAGGTGTGCTCACACATATACTCTTGCAGTTGCATGAATAAGAAATAGTTGACTGTGTCACTATGGAGCAAAGCCCAATATTTTGGCTTTAACATTAAACTTAACTTTAAAAATAAAACTAGAGATTTAAAATTTGGCATGAGCCTTAGTTGGTTTCTTTCTTGTAAACTGGACCACACCTTACTGAATAATAACAAAATTGCATTAATGCCAAAATATCGGTCTTGCTCCCATAGTGGTATGTTTACCTTAATCAACAACCAGACTAAAAGGCAAGCAACAAGCCAGTTGGTCCTTGCAGAGAGCTTAGTTACTAGATTATTAACACATTCACAAACCCTCTTCCATTATTTATTAAATATTCTGACATATGAAAAGCCATGACATTAAGAAAACAAAATTATATATCTTATGATTGTTGACAGAAACGTGAAGAATTCTCTGTATATATCCTACTGACCTTTGTGTAAAATTACAACACACTAGCAAATAATATACCTCCACAGGTAAAAAACTTTATACACAAATAACAAAGAACAGTATTGAATCATTGCCTTGCTCAAATAATATAATAATAAAAACCCCTCAAAGATGCTGCAAACGCTTAAACCAAAAAGAAAAGAAAATTTGAAGTTTTCTCCCAACAATTTTTGCCATTTTTCTTTTCTTTTACATTGCAAGTAGATGAGAGAGTTAGCGGTATTTGTCAGTATCAGGACGGACACTTCCTCCACTTACAGTACTTATTGGTGGCAGCCAGAGTTCATATAGTCCAACCTTCAATAATCTTGCTAAGTATTTTTATACCCTGTAGATTCTAAAAACCGGTAAAATAGAGTTGTTACAAGCAGAATATCATGAATATCAAGCTCTATACAAAATCTATTTCCTTTCAACATCAGCACCAACCAAACCAAATTAGTTATACTAGGTCTCAACTGTTCTATAAACCGCATTTTTTTTTTAAATTACCTAATGTACCCTTTGGCTATTGGCCATTTCTGATATAGGAGGTCAACGAGTATTCAGTTTCTGGTAATAATCACTGCACTATAGTCATTTCATGTTTTCGTAGTTCTGAGAAAATGGGTCTTTAAATTGAAAAAAAAAAAATATAAAGTCTTAAAATGTGTTCTAATAAGTTTAATTTCCCGATGCAACTAGGAAGGGTGTGATACTAAAATCACCATATCATAACTCTGGCTCTGATAACTATAATATTTGCTCAAGTTTGAAAGCAAGCCTCCAAAATGAAGTTGCCTGGCAAATGTATGTGTGTATTTAGTAACTACAACGGCAGCAGCTTTGCTGTGGCTGCCAACAAAAACTTTTAAATGAGGAGGCTGCCGTTAAAATCTGCTGAAAATAGCATTACAAACTACATTCATCAACTTGTAGTCTAGAATTAGTAGCTCCACGCCCCACCGAATCATTGCTTCTCGCTGGTTTGCCGCAGCGCTTGTAAAATTGTGAAATGTGTCGATGTTTGTCTGTCTAGCAGCTTGTTGCATACATTTTAGCGCACTAATTAAGGAAAATTTGCACGACAAACAACGTAAGAACTGCAAGAGAGATAAAGAGAGAAAGAGAAGAGAGAAGAAGTGAAAGAGAGGGAGACAAAGTTACTAAAGCTGCGAGTAGCGAGCAACATCTGTACTTGCAGCAACTGTTTTGCAATTTGTATCTTTATATTTACCTTGCTCGAAAATTTGCATAAATTGCAGTGCAAACAGTTTAAAAAACAAAACTGAGTAGTTTCAAATTCAATGCCTTTAGCTAAAAAAAATTTGTTGAAATTTCAACTATAGTCAAAGCTTAAAATAAATGTATTGCTGTAAACGAGATTGCTAAGCAGTGCCAGGCAGTTGTGAGTAGAGATGGATAGCGATAATTATATTATTTCACTTAAGCTTCATTTGTTTTAAGTCGACTAAAAACATTCGAAAACAAACCACTAAAAACAAGTAAGAAAAAATAAAAAAAATATATATATTTAATTAACTATGTATTTAGTGCTCTTTTAAACAAGAATATTAGTTGGTTTCTGACTGCCCCAATTTATGTCAAATAAAAAAAAATCGACACCCATCTCCAGTTGGGGTACACAAATTTCTATATCCATTCTAGTAACAAATAGTGGCAAGTAATCATACTATATACATTTTCTATAAGAATAAGTAAGATTTCTCAAAAAACCCCATTTTGAGTGTTGTATAAATGATAACCCAGATTTAAGTTCAGGTGGTCTATTTGACGTACTGGGTGCTGTAATATTACATTTAACTGATGCTACTAAAAAGGGGTCAGCGGAAGTAAAAAAACCGTTTTTTAACAAATAATTCACTTTCATTGCACAAAGAGCAAGCAGAAAGTGAACAAAAATAAAGCTACATTACCACAACTTAATGAGTGCCTAAAACGTGCCAGTGTCGCGCCTCGCCCTCACCGCCCCGCCCCGCTCATTAAAAGTAACCAAACTGGCGGGTCCACAAACCAAAACGCAACAACACAACAAATAGCGACCGCAACACATGATGAAAAGCACGCAAAAAGGCAGCGGGTAGTTTCGGGTCTCTCTCGCTCTCCCCTCTCTCCCACTTTCTCTCTGCCTCTGTTTCTTTCCTCCACATCTCCAGTGCCATCAACGCTAATGACAAAAGCGCGCAAAGTTTGCTTTTGCTTTGTGGGAGCAGCAGCAGAGCGAGCAGCGACCGACTGACTGACACTAAACATGGCCACGGGGTGTGTCCGGCCGACGAGCACAAAAATCACAAAAGAGCATAAAATTAGCGAGCTATGCAGATTCAGCTTCTCCTAGCTACGAGTATCTTCTTCCGTTTCCCTCCTTGCCCACTGTACTTTGTAACGTTACTTTATTTTAAATTTGCCTTCAAAGATTGCTGGGTAGACAGGGCTGGAGAGGGAGGCAGGACCAGCGTTTCCATGATGAATTCATCCCCATCATTTTACTTGTAGTATAACTTGTGATTGTTGCTGTTGTTGTTTTTCTTATTGTGGTTGCCGGTGTTGTGGTTGTTGCCTACTGCCACGGCTGCTTTTTGGATGTCGACTGCTGTCCTGATTTTTCACTGTGGTCGTCATCGTCGTTGTCGTTGTCATTGCCGTTGTTGTTGATTTGGTTGTTGTTGTTGTCCTCGCACTTACACAAGCTGGTCATTAGCTGCGCCTGGCAGCAAATTATTTAGCTGGGTGGGACACTAGTGACCATATTGTTGTTGTGGATTTCGACGCTGCTCCTTCTGCTGTTGCCGCTGCTACCACGGATGTTATTCTTTTTTTAGACATTTATGATAATCATCAGTGGGCACCGCTGAATGCCTGGATGAAAATATCCTTGACGGCCATTGGAGTACAAATTTTCTCGTGTGTTTCGCCATAAGTTTAGTCTTTGAGATAGGCAGCAATGAGCGTGTTGTTGAAATTTTTATGTCAAGTACTTAAACTACTGTTGTTGTCGTTATCAAATTCATAAGGGAGTCCCAACGAGAAATATTAAAAATGCAGGACAGTTAAAAAATATTTTTCATGTAGCACGCTAAAAAATTTACGCAATTTGTATGTTTCTTAATGTAAAAGCAGAGCTTGTGGATCGCAGCAGCAGTCTCGTATACATATGTACTTTATTTGGGACTTTAATTAAAAATACTAGGATAGGCAGAGGAATATTTAATTTTAATTTAATTTTTTAATTTAAATAACATATATATAATTTTTACAATAATAGTAATTTTAAAAGAATTGTTGTGTAGGCTGCTTTTAGCCTGACAATAAATAAATAAATAATAAAACGGTTTTGGTAACTAGACGTCCCAGGATTGTTCATGCACTATACAACAAGTTCAACAAAATCTGAAGTATTCAAAGATGTCAATGGCAATATTTATATTTATATTTATACTAAAACGAATCGCCAATGTTAAATTATTAGACACAAATATTGATTGCATTGCTAAATCTTTTTTTTTTCTAATAAAAATGTAAATTTTATTGTTTCAAGATTTATTATTTGAAACTTGGGTGACACAAAAGTAAAACTGCTGATTTGGAACATTTCGATTCGGATGAAGGTACCTAGAAAATATTGCAGCCATGCTTATGTATGTACATTGTACAACATATTCTTGTAAATATGTACATATATCAACGAGGTGCACAATTCGATGGAATTTTTATGTCCCACTCGGATGCCACGTGTCACAGTTTTTATGGTTCTGTTTGAAATTTATTATCGTTTCTAACTGTTTTTATGACTCGATTTGATGATTGTTTTGGTTTTGAGGCTTAGCATTTCCCTTGACAGTGCTTTTAAAGGCAGTCGATGTCAAAATCATAAATAAAATTCGTTTGTCTGCAAATAGCAGCTATGTTTCGTCGTTTTTCATCTGCTGTCAACGCTTAGGATTAGCACTTTAAGAACGCGCTTTAAAGTATGACTGTTTATATCTATACTATGAGATTTTAGCAGGTATACACAATGCTTCTCACAGTGTTGACTAGAGATGTAATCAAAGAATAACCTGCGCTTTAATCAATACACCGGCCATCTATCAGATGTGAATAAGGCCAAAAGAGCAAAAAAAAATGAAAGAAATTACGCCAAGAGCTCAAATTGTTAAGCCCTACTTGAGCATGCAAAAACTGTCTGCTGAATTTTGCGTAAAGTCCTGATTTAACGAATTCCCTAAGCTTTCCGGCAATAAAATAATTTAATTTAGGCCAAGCCGACAGCAAGTCTACGGGATGAACTGGCTCATCATTAAAACGTCGAGAGGCTCAAAAAATGCACAAATCTTCGCATAATTTAATAACGCCGAAATGCTGTGCGGGTCATGGCATCTCTATAGGTGCCCAATGTGGCTACGTGTCGCATAATAAAAAGCCAGGCAGGAAGCAAACACTTGACTCGGCTAAAATTTTGACTGACATTGCGTTGAAGGCAGCTAATTTACGAGATGTGCGGCGTATAAGCCGGCAGCTTGTGTGTTTCAGCATTAACTCCATTAAAGTCGAAATTAGAATACGGAATTCTTTGCGATTCACGTTAGTTGACATCGCTGGTGACATAAGCAGGGTCTTACTGGTGCTAAAGATTTAACAAACAGCTGAGCTCAAATTGCAAATAGAAAAGCAAAGCCGTCGAACTACAATGCGTAAACGCCAGAGACTGTAAATAATGATTATTTTGACCTATTTTACTAAAGAAATAAGTTACATAAAATAAATTATCTCTTTTATTAATTTACCAAATTAAAAATGCTGATTATTTTTGCCGAATAATTTTATTTTTGCTCAATAAAAATTAAAAGTAGTCATTATTTTGTAATATTGCTCTTTGTAGATAAAAATTAAAAATAATCATTATTTTGTTATTTTTATAGTACAACCTATGATGATTACCGTCCCTTCTATATAGAAACTACATAAGAACAGATAAAATACTGTTAAAAAAACCAGACCAATGATTTCCAGTTGACACGCAGAAATGAAGGAGAGAGAAGTAGCTCTTAAGTGCGAGGAATGTCTTGTCGATCGACTTACAAGTGCAATGCCAATTTGTGCACAAAAGATGATAAGGATTTATGTCAATTGCTTGCACTGTTTGAGAATTGCCAATATGTTTATAGTTGACTTCGCGTTGTACAGTTTAAAAAAAAAAAAAACGGCACAAAACAGCTTAAGTATTGTAGGTCGTAACTTTGATATTTCTAAGTTTCAAAATAGCACGTCTGGGCAACGTGAAAATTCTATAAAGTTAGTTTCAACTGTTGTTCAACTAATACTTACATAATGTTACGCTCTAAACCTTTTAGTTTTTCAATCGATCCAACTTTGCACTTTGCCAACTAACGGCTACTTAACTTATTAATTTTCCGTATTAAGAACAGTTTACAAGCGCCGCTCATTAAAATTTCATAAAGTTTTTTTTGAACGTAGCTATCAGAAAGCAATTTTATGGAATCCTGCCACGCCTCTTAAAACATCAACACACAAAACTCACTTGAAAGTTTTAAAATTTGAACAAAAACAGTAACAGCAACAACTACAACAACAACAAATTAAGCACATGAAACATGAACTTAGTAAAGAGTGAACAAAAATAAGGTCTCAACCGGAAGTTTTTGTATACCTTGTAGCCACTGAAATTTAAGCGGCAATAGCAGTTAGAAGAACCCATTTCCCTTGTATATATATATCTAACTGAATTCGACTGTTATTACAATTTTAGGGAACTTTTACAGAAGTCTTGATTGAAATAACGAATATATTTGCTTCGTAATATGGGAGTCACATTCGAGTTGTATAAATCTAGACAACTTTTTTAATTGCTTATTTAGCTTAGGCCCGTTTTTTCAATGTCTGTATAAGGTGTTTGATAGCTATTCAATAGCAAATTTGACGTAAAATGTATAGAAATTAATGTCAAATTTGAAATTATATGCTAAATAAAACTTAAATGTACATTGAAAAATCGGCCCTGATAATAAAACATTAAAAACATCATCCAAGAAATGCAGGGAATGTCCTTTTACGACTGGGTACAAGTATAATTCGGCGTAACCATCTTTTAATTTTCCACAGTATATTGTAGTAGCAATATTCCCCATTATGCTCTTCGTAGATTTTTGGCACACTCTTAAAAGATTAGAATTTTTTTTCAAAACCTAATGTTCCAAGAATAATAACTCAATTGCAGTTCTTTCTGAATACCTTTCAAGCTATAAAAGGTCGAGAGTTCGAAACTATAGTTTTTGCTGTATTATATGTTATTAATACTGCTTTTGGCGGACTTCGAAATCTACAAATTTGGTTGCTATGCCACTGTTGCCTACGCCCTTGCAAGTGTACCAGCAAAAGTCGGCGTTTCGATGCTTAACAAGTTTTTTGTGAATTTTTTTTATTTGTTTTATGGCCGCTCACCCAGACACTAAGGCATAAGGAAAGCTTAACTGATATACAAACAGGCACACGAGGGACACTAGCACAACAAGAGTAATCAGTTTGCGGTGTTCTCTGTGTCCAAAACAACAGCAATTGAAACTGAAACTGGAACTGGGATTCCAAAGCGACGCGACGTCGATTTTGATAGAAATCATGCTGAGTTGTGAAACGTGAAATTGAATTTACTTTGTTGGCCTCTGTCAGCCCAGTTGCACTCTCGTCTCGTTTGCCCTTTTTAGCCGAATCGGTCTCAGAGACTTTAGCACGCTTTTCGGCAGTCGCTCTGACTTTACGAAGGTTTACATACTAGTCCATAAATCATTAGGCATTTGGCATATGCAAACAGACTTTAACTTCATTCCTCTCGTTGTTTTCGCTAATCTCAGCATTAAATTTGGCTTAAACTTTCATTGCAGTACGATAGCAATAGCAGTTTGTGGCTATCCTTAATGTGGTGGCATATTCGCAAAATTGAGATGTATTCAGTGTAGTCTTAGATGCGCCTCTGTCCTCTTCCCTCTGTCTACAATATAGTACTTTTATCAAAAAGGACGCCATCAGCTTCCAAAACAAAATGAAAATTGCTGTTTTTGTACACTCATTGGTTTTACAACTAAGTTAATGATTTTGTTTTGGTGGTAAATTCATTGAATGTATAACGCATGTTATGTTTGTGGTGAGTATCCTTCAATGTAAGCTGCTTACAGTAGCCACCGACTCGTAAGTGATATTGAATTGAGTTGTTTTATGTGGGAGAGATAAGTATTTGTATTCCTTACTATATATTCGATTTTTCGAAACTTAATCAAAGAAGAATAAATATACTTTGGGGATAACACTTTTATTATACCCTTGGCACAGAATATATAAATTCAACATTAAATTTGAATTATGTTCAAAATACACCAGAATTAAGAATACTACATCCGTTAAATGAAAGAAGCTGGCGGTTTTCGATCTAAATATATCACCGTTTAAGGTTGTGCAAATATATAGCTGTGAAATATTATTGCACACTTCATAATTTACGCAATAAGTCCAAGTAACTAACCACACACAACTCTTATACCTAAACAGATGACTTCTAAAATGTATATATACTTATTTGTATATATAAGAATGCTCATACATACATATATGTAAGTCGCAAAATACAACGCTCAATGGAAGCGGAAAAACAAAAATAGAGATAGCTTAAATTAAGAATAGGGACTCAGATTGGTGCAAAAAGTTTGAGAAGTGACGCAGATTGCGAAAGCTAAGCGACGAAACAAATAAAACCACCCAGTGTTGAACTCATGAAATTGAGAACTCGGTGGAAAGGAACGTGAGCGAAATTTTCACTAACGAATGTTGACTTTACCAAAGTACTCAAATCAAATGAAAACAGCAGCAATAAACAATAGTAATAGCAGGGCAGATCAAACAAATCAACAATCATTCTGCAAAAGTTTGCAAATTGATGAAGCCAAATTCTCTAACTCAGACGTAACAGGCAACTTTCAAGTCCGAGGCCGAGGCCGAGGCCGGCGGTCAAACTTTGTTCAGGCTTAATACAAATTAACAAAAATTGTTCTGCAATTTTTGCGTAAAATTGTAGCAATTCAACATTTAAGCAAAATAAACAAACAAATAAAACACTGAAAAGCAAGCAGCATATGAGAAACTAATAAAATTAACTTGGTTAAGACGCGTGCAGCTGGCTGGCACTGTAATCCCAGTCATTCGGTTAGTCAGTCGGCTAGCAAGCAACAAGAGAAACAATAACAATACCAAATATAGGTTAGACATGCAGCACAGCTTTATAATATTCCGTATACGCCACATGACCCGTTATCAGACAACCGGACAAAATATGTAGATGTATGTATTTATATATTAATACATTAAATTCCCGCCAGAGATTTCACATTTAATAAATATACTTTAACAATAAGGATAATAATAAAATTATCATTTACCAGGAATTCGAAGCCTGGCGTAGATAATGAGAATGGGATAGAAGCTTGATTTAATATAATATTATTATTATTAGAGCTGACTAAATCCTTATTTATCGAATGTTATCACTTTTATTTGATTCCTCTTATTGCACGCACTGAACTTATCATATTTTCTCTCGACTAACATAGTGAACGAGGCTGCCACTTTCACTGCCAAACCGACCGTTAAATTCAACGTTCGCCACACATCTACCAAATGATTTGCTCCCAACTAGTCGCATAGGCGAAGAGGCTGCAAGCACACAGATTGCGTCGTATCTCGCCGCATCCGAAACGGCATTCGTTTCCAGGTCCTCGTGCGATTCTCTACAACAAAGCGTCGCGCGAACTCTGCCACTCTTAGTCGGAAAAGAGAACATTGCGAAAACTTACACTCTCTTCTAATAACAAACAAAACAAATTTACTTATGTTTAAGGGAAATGCAGTGTTCTTAAAATACGAGCGTATAACAGTATTACTCTTTAAATGGCTGATAAGGAATTAACTATACTCCAATAAGGCAAACTCCGAAATAGAAAATCAACCATGTATAGCAAATAATGAAGGGATTTAAAAAAAAAAATTGTAAATTTAAAAAATATAAAAAATAATTTGGAAACTGAGAGCTGTGTTAAATATTGTATCCGTCCATTTTGAGCATATTTCTGCGCAAGCGTGTTAAAATTTTAATACCACTACTAGCGGATACTGGTCTCAACACTGGCTGCTGCAGATAATGGCATAGTTGTATTGAAATGAAAGGAATTTTAAGATATTCATATAAAATAGAATCTATAAAAACTATAAAGATTTATAAGCTAAGATTATTTAAACTTTAATAATCAACAATGAATTTAAATACATAGGTTAATCTACTATATTATCAGCAATACAAATTCTTCGTTAAAAAATTTAACAATTAAAACAAATTTCAAGGAAAGTTTTGATTTTAATTTACATAGATTTTTAGAATGGCTTGAACACTTTGTATATGTACAATAGACAAAATTATGCATATGGAATTTTAAATTTTTTCATAATTTTATGGTAACAGGCATAATATATCCAAACAGCAATATGTCCAAACAGCATATTTAATAGTCAGAAAACTTAAGCCAAAAATAAATTAAATCAACGAAGCCAAAACAGGCTATAATCCGGTTCTTGATTTAGACATTGCTGACTAATCAGCTGATGCACTTATCGCGCAATTGATACTGGACTATGAAAAAAGCCACACAATCGTTGACACATAATTGAAGGATGAACAAGGTTTACTCATATTTATTTATATATATTATATGTGTATATAGTATATTGCCGAGCTGTATACGGCATTCGAATGAGATAAAAGTTGTTTACAATATAGAATCGATACATAAAAGTATGATAGTGCATATGTGTGTTTGTACATACATATATCATAGCAAAGTGCACATCATGATTTTATTAAATGGACTCTGATGTATTTATTGTCCGGCAGCAACGTGACTTGTGAATTGATTTCATTAAACGTAAAAAGTTAACAAAGCTGCGCTGCTTTGCTCTGGCAACATTCTTGGCCAACGTTGATTCGACTTTTTGCCATATTTCGCTATACATGTACATACTAACATAAATATTTTCCTGTGGCACTGTCCACATCGTGCACCCATCTAAAAATGTGTATGTGTGTGTATTGACTTAAGGACATCTATCGTTAGTGGTACCAGAGCCAAGTAGCATCAATGGCCAATAGCAACAACGGCGAGCGTCAGGCATAGAATATCAATGCGGTCAACTGGATGACTAGCCAGCTAACTGAGCAGTCAGCTGAAGGAACTAACTGTCTGGGAGGCTTTGGCTTTAGTTCTCGGCCTTCTGCCGACCACAAATCGCTAAATTGTATGGGCTTTGCCTGGGTTTATTTTGTACAAATAATGTTGATAAGGTTGCTGATTTAACGCACAAAACACAGATTAGCAGCCGGGAAGATACGAGTATGTGCGATAATCAAGGAATCCGTGGACGAACTTGCAGATATGCAGCAAATATGTACCAACAAACATAACTTCTGGAGTCATTAAAAATAGCAAAATCAACTCTTTAATTTTTGTACGCGTCGCGAGGCATGTCGAGGATTTGCGCTTTGGAGTCGAGCTTACGGAAAGAGCGCTTAGAAATGAGATAAAAAATAAAGTTTTTTTTTCAATTCTTATTATACAGTACCGGACAAAAAAAACCGGACACCATTAAAGAGGGGTGTTCGGCGCAGCATCAAATACACAACATTAACACAACATTTAACATGTCATTAACATAACATATTTATGTATACATATGCAGCCGTGAGCGTAAGGCGTTCTCTCTCTCACTCTCTATTGAGTTTTGGGCCGTCTTTCGCTCATATCCCGGCGCTTGCATTTAGTGTGCAATTAGAAATCAATCGCATCAGTTGCTCATCCTATCGTTTTGTAATCAAGATCATTCGGATCACACGCGTATCGTCGCGCCAATAACTTGTAACTATTATTAATAAACTTTATAACGTTTTACGTGAAACAAATCTCGTTGTTAATAGACTGAAACAAATACAGCTGTCAAAAAAGCTTGGCAGCTCAACATTTTTTGGTGACCCCGACGTGAATCTTTCTAAGATCACAAATTCGTTTGTCGGCATTTTCATACCTATATATATGTATAATTGCATGTACATAGGTATAAATGCACAATCGCTCTAACTGTACCGTCGCTCAGTTATTCTTAAATCATTGCTTCGTCCGTTGCTTCGCCTGTTGATTCGCCCGTTGCTTTCGAACGTTACTTCATCTGTCTCTTCGCCCGGCTCTTCGCACTTTTCTTCGTACGTTACTTCGTTGCGTGGGATCACTGCACCTAGCGTTTGCACATACACATACATATTCGGCTGTTACTTTGGAGAGTTTTGCTATACATAAGCACGGTTACTTGTCTTCGCCGTCTCTCTTTTACTTTGGTTTAAAACGTTTGTCGCCGCTACGTCAGTACAAACATGGCGCCTGGTGAACATACAGTGGAGGGCGAAAATAATGTGCCATCTGCATCAAAGGGCGTTTTGTACAAACGCAAAGCAGATTCCGCGTACAAGTCATTGCAACGGCTGAGCATGAACTGGCCGTTCCAAACAATAAGTGAATTTTGTGTCGCGGAGCTGAATGTATGTCTGGATTTGATTAATGAATGCAAATATTCATTTAATATGGCGCATAACAGCTTAGAGGAAATTAACCCTGATGAAATCGGAAGTTCTTTGCGTGAAGATTTTGACCACCTCCTAGTGGCTCTCCTGTTTCGAATTAAGAAACAAATCGAGCTGAAATGCTCACAAGGACCTCTGACCTCTACTATGCATAACAACGAGGAGCTTTTGGAGCATCAAGCTGCAATCTACGCTGGACGTTTGCATCGTTCTCGCTTACCAGAACTAAAGCTGCCAACATTTCAAGGTGGATATACTGAATACGCTAATTTCATATCTATGTTTGAGTCGATCATCGATAAGGATTCGGAGTTAAGCAACATTGAGAAGTTCCAGCATCTACGTTCGTGTCTATCTGGTTTGGCTCTGGAAGCAGTTCAATCGTTGGAAATTTCTGATGCCAATTATCGTGTGGCATTAGATATTTTGAGTAAACGTTTTAATAATAGGCGTCTTGTTTTCCAGGCACACATCGTGGAGATTCTTGGGCTTAAGAGAGTAGACTCGGAATCGGCAACAAGGCTTCGTGAATTTTCAAGCAAAATAAATGCTCACATGCGCGCTTTGGAATCAATCGGAGAAGCTACTGAAATTGCTGACTGCATGATGATACATATTTTGCTTCAGAAGCTGGACACCAAAACTCAAACTAAGTGGGAAGAAAATGCGTCGATGGACAAGATACCTACAGCTGTGGATTTCTTTAATTTTCTGGAAAAGCGATGTCAAAGGCTTGAGACTGTTCAACATACAATGGCAAATCACGTGCCTAATTCACAGGTGGGAAAACAGAATCTAAATTCTAACACCAGTAGAAGAGCCTTAGTGGCTGCACAAACTAACAATCAATTATGTGCATTTTGCAATTCTGCTGGGCATTCTATTTACACGTGCAGTAAATTCGGAGAACTGACTGCCATGCTTCGATATAAGGAAGTAAAGCGTCTAGCCCTTTGTTTAAATTGCCTTAGGAAAGGCCACCAAAGCCAGTCGTGCACCAGTGGCAAATGTCGTATGTGTAACTCGAAGCATCATACATTGTTGCATTTCGACAGTTCTTCATCAGTCAGTAATAGAAGTCCTGACGTTGCAGCCTCAGCCTCGCCATCTCTATCAGTCAATTGCAGTACCGTTACATCATTATCGTCT
>JBAMBJ010003736.1:0-85620 GCA_037043495.1 Drosophila recens | reverse complement strand
TAATTTATATACCGATAGTGTCATCGATAGATTTGCATTTCCATTGGTCATTCATGACACTATCGATAGTCAAGTGGTACACAAAACAATTTAGTTGATATATCGATAGCGCCATCGATAGTTTTGCAGCTCTATTGGCCAATATTGACATTGAATTTACAACTACAATTAAATTAAATTCAAATCCAATTAGCAACCATAGGGACTGACGAGCTCGACACCACCACAGTTGGCATCATGGATGCGGAGCAGCTGAAACGGCTGGAGCGCAAGGAAGCAGCTCACATCCCCGACATACTGAGCGAGTTTAACACAAAGGTAAAATCCACCCACACCCAGTTTAATTTTGTGTTGTGACTAATTTGTCGATTGCCCGCAGAATGCTGATCTGCTGGTCTTCGATAGCTTCCACACGGACAATCAGTGGCACGAGTTGTGGCTGGCCATATTCGCCATCCTCGACGATGCGTCGCTGTCCCCGCTGCACGCCCAGTGTCTGAACACCGTGCGCATCTTGACGCGCGACGAGTTCAGCCTGCAGACGCACTACATCGACCAGGAGCTGAGCACGCTGCTCTCGCTGGCCCGCATCGACGCCGCCGCCCCGAGCACCGAGCTGCAGTTGGATGGGCAACTGAGCGATGGCCAGGCGAACATCATTGCGGAGTCACTGAAATGCCTGTGCAATCTGGTCTATCAGAGCGCCGACTGTCGGCGCCAGTGTCTGCGACAGTATTCGATTGACGCGATTGTCAAGCGCCTGGCCGACAACGACTCTTCCATGCACAACTATCCGAGTACGCTGGAGTACTACGACATGAAGCTGCTGTTCCTGCTCACGGCCCTGGAGCCAACGGCACGCACGCGTCTGCAAATCGATCTCAACGGCCTGACGTACATGACCAAGTGGCTGGACGACAAGCTGGCCGAGTTCGCCACGGGCACGGCCGCCAGCGAGGAGCAGCTGAACATCATCTGTGAGCTGCTCAAGGTCATGTTCACGGTGACCAGTGCGCCGGACAAGAGTCCCAATGAGTACGAGATCCAAAGTCTTCATTTGACGGGCGTCCTGCGGGAGTTGCTGCTGCGCTTTGGCAGCCTCTCCACGGATCGGGAGCGGGAACGCGCCGTTGTGACGCACGCCATCAATCTGCTGACCAACATCTCGAGCAGCTGCCTCACCGAGCTCACGCTCAAGTGCAGCAATGCGGAGGCGGAAACGGAGGAAGCTGGCACTGGAGCTGGCGCGGCACAGCCAGCAGCCAAGTGCTGTGCCGTGTGCTTCGAGAAGCGCAATGTTCGCTGCCTGGCGGTGCTGCTGGAGTATCTGCGCGGCGGACTCGCCCAGCAGGAGGCGGAGGCCAGCTCCCATGAGCTGTTGTCGCCCGTGCTGACGGTGCTGGTGAAATGTGCGCGCAGCGATCGCATTATGCGTCACTATTTGCGCAAGGAGATTCTGCCGCCGCTGAAGGATGTCAGCCAGCGGCCAGAGATTGGCCACGAGCTGCGCAATCATCTGTGCCGCTTCCTCACGCTGCCCGCCATGATCTTGCGCGACTTGGCCGCCGAGCTGCTGTTCGTGCTGTGCAAGGAGGACGTCGGTCGGATGATCAAGTACACGGGCTACGGCAATGCGGCCGGTCTGTTTGCCAAGCGCGGCGTGCTCGACTGCCGGCGCATCGAGGGCACGGACTACTCGTCGGACAGCGAGGACAGCGACACGGAGGAGTACAAGCAGCAGCAGCAGAGCTTCAATCCGGTGCTGGGCTGCGTGGAGCAGCCAAAGCGCAATCCGCTCGAGGGCATGTCCGATGAGCAAAAGGAATACGAGGCTCTCAAGCTGGTCAATCTGTTGGAGCAGCTGCGCAAGGATGGCATCGTGCAGCCGGCGTTGATTGACAAGGATGGCAAGCCGCAGCCGCTGGAGCATATACTCCAGCTGCAGGAGGAGCTGCCGCAACAGCAGCTGGAGCAGAAGCGTAAAACTTAAATCGGATCGGATCGCAGAACTTTCAACATGCAAAACAATCGTTTGGAGGTCTTCCATTTTGTGGCAGCAACGGAGGCGTCTCCGTCTCGTCTCCCACGCTGCAAAGTCACACTAGACAAATGGAACACTGCAACATTTTTATATACAAACCAAAACATAAAATGCGGCCGGATATTCAATTCAACCGCTTTTCTATCTAATCTAATAGAACAATTTAACTTAGTTTGTGTGTAATAAGTAACATATTTAGTGCGCATAATTCCATTATACATTTATATTATAGATAACTAGATAGAGAATGAAAAGTCGTTGCTTTTTAACTCCATTTTTCAATGTTTATTTGTATTTTGTATGTACATTCATTTAATCATTTCTTAACTTAACGCTTAAGCAGCTCAACAACCAAAAAAAATAATAATCATAATCAGTTCCAAGAGTTGTAAACATTCGTTTATTTAATGTTATGTTAACTTAATCATTTAATTGATCTTATGAACGAAACAAATTTCATTATGTATTTGAATGCATACATCAAAACCTATATAGAGCTTTATTGTGTTCAATTTTGATAGTCAGATCGAGTTGCAATTAAAAATACATATATATATATATATCGACTATATGTAAATGTATTTATTATATATACTATATACAAGACACACACACACATATTTGTAAATGTAATTCAAGTTGTTGAAACTATCTACATGCTATATGCTTAATAAAAATTCTCAGTGAACATCTTGCAAGGTAACCAAGTCTTTTCTATATAAATATGTATTTTATGTAGGCTATAAGGTCTTATTAAATGCCATATTTGTTTTTTTTTCAGAATCCTACAGTAAGTAAAAATACAAAAAAAAAAATATTGCTACCCGCTTTTCATTTATTTTTATGCTGATTAACGTACCTATTAATCGTACATCTGTTTAATCGAAAGATTTTTCTTAGTTTTTAATCTATTACTCTAAATTAGTGAACTTAACATGGATTGTCGATTTGAAAACTAATTCATATTTCAGTTGAGATCAGGCAGGTATGCTGGTATGGTAATATTTCAGCCGTTGTTCCATCGACTTTAAAATTATGTAAGAAAATTTTTTAAATATAAATTTCCTATTTCAAAAAAAAATATCTGTAAAGCTTTTGATTTTGAGGGAAAATTTTCAAAAATATTTTCCCTAGAATTTATTATTTTTTTGAAAATTTCTAAAAATAACTAAGGAGGAAAATTTGGTAAAAATAGTCCTTTTTAGCAATTTTCAATCATAAAAAATACTAAAGAAAATATATATTTGAAAATAATTTTTTTCAGTCACTTTTAGAATTGTTTGAAGAATTTTTCAGCTTAAAATTTTTTTTTTAAATTGAGGGAAAAATTTTGAAAATTGACTTACATAAATTGGAAATTTTCAATGGGATAAGGAAAGTTTTGCATCGTTCAAACGGAATTTAATATTGAACAAAAAGTGGAATTACTGAAATATTGGCTTTCTTTAAATTGGCAAAGATGATGCGAAGTAATTGCGAACTCGTATTCAGTAGAAGCTCAATTATTTGATGACATTTTATTGAAATCTAAGCCATTTTTATGAACTTTTCTAAAACAAATCAAATGAAATAGATGTGAAAATCGCTTTGAATTTTGAATTAAATCGAACAATGATCCCAGAAAGTCTTCAGAGCTTTGCAAAATTTCGAAATCTCGAAAATAATAGATGCAACCGATCCCATTGACAGCTGTAATAAATAAATGATCCGATATTGTTTTTTTGTTTTTGGTCTAACTAATTGAAAGCTGTAACTCTATTCGAAACTATGGCACATTATATATACTATGTACATATTTATACATATATATTTGTTATAGCAATTCGCAAGTTGATTTGATTTCGATTATGTTTCAGGGCCATGTTGAATATTCTAAAAGATTCTTGTTGTTGTAGTTGTTGATGTTGTTGTTGTTGTTGTCGTTGTTGTCGTTGTTGTCGTTGTTGGCGGCTACTTGCGCGTCAGATGCTGATCCTCAAAGTTGGCCAGCTCGTAGTCCTGATAGAAGTTCGCCTCCTGAATGCAAATGCGATCGTGATGGGGCGTCGTTTGCTTCGATTCGTTCCAGGGACACGTTGAAATCTCTTCATCCGGCGGAAAGTAGTTCGAAAAGATTTGCTTGTTGCGTGTCTTCGGCGGCACATAGTTGCTGTTGTTGTTGCTGTTGTTGTGGCAACTGTGCAGCGACTGCACTGAGCCTTGGGATTGGGATTGGGACAGCGACTGGGCATGACAGCTGCTGACCTTGTACACATTGCTCAGATTGGGCAGCTCGTAGGCATTGGCGTTGTTCTCGTCGCGGGCCAGGAACTCGCGCAGCTGCAGCTGCTTCTGCTTGTCCCGCTCCAGCTTGCGATGTCCGGGATTCATTTCCCCCTCGACACCCGAATCCGTTTGCCGCGCCGAGGCGGTGGCCGGCGGACTGGGCGAGGATTGCAGCAGCTGCTCGACATGGTGACGCACATTGCGCTTGTGCAGCAGCTGCTCGTTGTCCTGGACGTAGTGGAAGAGCTGGCGCTTGCACTTGGCCATCTCCTCCTCCAGGCGGCTGAGACGCGACTTGTAGCAGACAAAGGCGGCCGAGGCATTCACGGCATTTATGTTGCCCATGTTACCCAATTTCTGTTCCATCTCCGGCTTCGTGCGCTTCAAATCCGCGGGTCTCACCTGACGAACGGTTCCCTTGGCCGTGTAAAATTCCGCATCGGTTTTTATTCTATGTTTTTGATTTTGTTGCTGAGGATGCATTGCACCCGCCCCTGATTCCGCCTCCTGCTTCTTCTGCTGCAGTTCCACATGCTCCAACTGCAGTCGCTCCAATGCGATGGCCAGATCCACGGACTGCTCCTTGCGTATACGCTCTAGATTCAGCTCAGCTCTGGCCATCTTGACCGCGTGACTCTGCACCTGGGCCAGCTCCTGCTCTTCGGTCTGGGCCCGCTTTTGGCCAGCTTCCAGGGATTGTGCCTGTGGCTGCTGTTCATCTGGCGCGTCCTTCGGCTTGGACTGTCGCTTCTCCCGGCGCAGCTTACGCACGCGCGCCCGCAGCTGCGATGCCGTTAGCATCGATTCGGGCTCCGGAGCGGGCACGGGCATGGGCAGCGGACCCGGCACCGGCACCACCTCCGGCTCCGTCCACAGCTGCGGCTGGGCCACGACTGGCGCCTGCCATAATCCAACGCTGACATTGCGTGGCGCCGTTGCGGCCACGGCAGCGAGTTCCCGGCGCAGCGCCACCTGTTGTGGCTCCACTGCGAAACTACTAGTTGTTGTTGTTGCTGTTGTTGTTGTTGCTCTTGGCTCGGGATAAAGAAAGCGTTTGCCACGCTGCTGTTGTTGTTGTTGTTGTTGATGCTGCAGTTGTTGTTGTTGCTGCAGCTGTTGCTGTTGCATCTGCAGTTCTTGCTGCAGCTGCAACTGTTGCTGCTGCCGCTGCTGCTGTTTGCGCTGCTCCTCCACCCAGACCTTGGTGTAGTCGGACAATGTTTTGGTCGTCAGCCCATGTCCTGTGGATTGTCTATGAAGTGCAGTTAGTGGGAGCGAGAGAGGGAGTGGGAGGACGAGGAGGATACGATGAGTATTTTTGGTGAGTGGCAAATAGAGCAAACATCTACAGCGGTGGCAACAAATTGGTGGAGTGCTTTCGAGGCGCAGGCAGTTCGGAAAATTGGGTGTTCAACTAGTTTTTGAATACATTTGTCGGTTCCTCATACGAATTTCGAAACTTTTTTAAGGCATTTAAAAAAAAAGAGGTAAAAAACCAAGAATAAAATTTTAGGAATCCAAAATTGGAAGAAAAAAAAAATTAGTAATCGTAATAAATTAGATTAGATAAACAAGGAATTTCAACTAAAACAAATTTTCTGAATACAAAAATTATGAAAAAATTGGGGAAAAAAGGCCAGAAAAAAAAAACAATGTAAATTTGAAATTTTAATTTTAAATAACCAACAAAAGATCAAAAGATTGTTGATTTTTTATATAAGGTGAAATAAATGGTTCAAATAAATATCACATGCGCTGGCAATCGAAGTCCCGATTTTTTAGGGTGTTCACTTGACCCTTGCAGCGTTTCAGATCGCAAGTTTGCAATACACACTGCGTGAACACCGCTTAACGTTGCAACGGGTTGCACATATTCACAGTAGGCTGTTTTTTGTTAACAGTTTGTTTAATTGTGCTTGGATTGGCTGGATTTATAAAGATAAAAATACCATTTCAAAGCTTTAGAAATATGCCCGACAAGTGTTGTCTTTTTGCTAATAAATAGGAAAAGCCAAAATCAGAAATATTTTATTAAAAATCGGACGATTTTTGATTTCGTCTTTTCTAATTTTTGTTTTCCCAATTTTTGCTTTCCCAATTTTTGTCAGCCTAATTTTGAAATCCTAATAGCTATATTCCTAATTTCAGATTCGTAATTTTGGATTCCTAATTATTTGATTCCTAATTTTGGATTCCAAATTTTTTTTCAGAATTTTCGTTTTCTGAGTAATATTTTTTAACATTCGTATATAGAATCCATTTGTCAGTTTCATTAGCAGCACATTTCTCAATGCTAATTATGATTTTAAGCTAAATTCAGCTTTTAGTAGTACATTATTTTCATCAGATATTGATATCGATAGTTCAGTTATGTTTGCTTAAATTTGTGGCCTAACAGTATATATGACATTTAGTATTTTTTTACCGATTTGTCTAGAGCTGCCAGATCGTCGAAAAAGAGGATCATTAATTTTGCCATTCATTAAAATACATAAATACTTAATTTTGTGACGTTTGGCAACTAAACAATGGTTTTAAATATCATACAAAAGAGTTATTGTAAAAAATAGTTTAAAATTATTGTAAGCGACGCGATTGCGATTGCGCAAATGTTGAACGACGTTGAACTGTTCGAGGATTGCGTTGAAGCTGTTGTTGCTGTTGCTGTTGTTGTTGTGGATCTTTTTGGTTAATGCTTGTGGAATCTATCGAAGTTGAAGCTGAAGTGGATGTGGATGTTGTTGATGTGGATGTGGATGCTAACGTTGATGTTAACGTCGCCCGCCCGCGCTGTTGTTGTCGCAGTAAGTTTGTTGTTGTTGTTGTTGCTGTTGTTGCTGTTGTGCTGTCCACCATCGTCGCCATGGATGACGGTGAGCGTCTATGCTACGAGCGACGAGATCTGCAAAAGCGAGCGTGCAACTAGAGAAGCTCTCTCTCCAAATGCCTGTCCCGCCCCTCCCCTCCCCGCCACACTCCGCCCCCTTTGGCCACCACCAATACAAATCAGCTCAATAAATATACGTATGTATTTACTCACTTGGATTTCGATACGGATCGAACGCAACGTGTGGCCGTTCTCTGTGTCACCTCCGATCCACTGCTGGGCGTCATTTGGTTGGAGTTACTGTGACGGGCACTGGAGCGCAATTCGGGTGAAATCATATCGTACAGCGTGGAGCGATAATCATTGACGGAGTAGCGCACATCGTCGTCCAGCGGCGGCTTAATGTCCATGCTCAGTTCCATGTTCGCCGATGCGGTGCGAAAGCGATGCACATAGGAGTGGGCAAGTGCCTCCTTGGCGGTCAGTCGTCCGTCCGGGTCCAGCACCAGCAGTGACTTGACCAGCGTTATGGCATCCAGACTGCAACTGCCCAGCATCTCGTCCAGCGAGTGGCGACGATCGCGCACGATCTTCTTGCTGAGCAGCACCGAACCAAAGCTGGCGCCAATCGATTCGATATCTCGATCTGTCACCTCCGGCAGCGCGTTGACAATCTTCTCAATCTGCCCAAAATAACGGTTAAAGATACAGTGGCTCACAGCTTATTTCAACCAGCACAAAAAGCAACTTAAATCAAAAGCTTCAATTACAAATAACTTATCAAAAGCTGTTACAGGTTAGTTTTTGTAAAAATTAAATTTTTCAACTTTTATCCTCGATTTAAAAAAAAATATGTTTTTATGCAAAAAGTTTCCTTAAACAAATCTAATAGCGACTGCAAAAAAAAATTTTAAAATCTCTTCGATACCATTTTTTTTATGATTTTTTGTGTGGGATGATTTCAGAAAAATTTTGTTGAAAAGGAGGATAAAGTGGCTAAAATCGTAATTTTTAGCAATTTTCAAAAAATCATAAAACATACTATCGAAGAGACTTTTGAAAATTTTATTTTTTTTTTATTTGAATATTGATCTCATTAAATAGATCTTTTTGAAATCAAAGAATCCATTTTTTAATCCTAAATCATACCGGTTTTTCAAGACCGAAACAGTAACAAACGGTAACCATTACCTAAACCTTAATATTAGTTTCGGCTTGATAAACTGAGTCCCTATACAGTCAAGTCTGAAAACTTACCTGGTTGATTGTGCTGGTGCCTTGGAAGAGCGGCTTCTGGCGAATCATCTCGCCCAGTATGCAGCCCAGACTCCACATATCAATACCCTTTGTATATCTACATGGAAAGGGGATCAGAGAATTAGTTATTTCTTTCCAATCTATGTTCCAACAAACTTACTTGCGGCTGGCAACGAGAATTTCGGGTGCACGATACCAACGGGTTGCCACGTAATCTGTGAGCATGGCCTCATTCTCCAACTCCTCCTTGCAGTCGTAGTCCAAGTTGTTGCGTCGCTTTGGACACAGTGTGCGCGCCAGGCCAAAATCGGCTACTTTGAGTCTGCAGTTAGAAAGATATATTCACATTTATAAACATGCATGCATACATTCATTATAAAATTAATTTTATTTATTTTATGTCCATAGAAGAGAACTAATAAGATAAACTATTTTAAGAGAAAAAATAGTTTATGAAATTTAAAAATGATAAAATATTACAAAGTATATTGAGAATATGAATATAATTGCAACGTATATGTAACAGCATACATGCCTGTATGTAAATACCAGAGACGAACTCTGTAAGAATGTAAGATGATGATATGTTAATGTTAACCTATTCAGTCACAGTTTGTGACTCACAAATTATATTTTGCACAAACCACACGAAGTAGATACATATCTATTGTTCAATAAATTGTATCAAGTACAATCGAGCGAGACTGATTATGAGAGACCCTGTACTCTGCTGTAATGAACTTACGGGTATATTAATTATTTTATCTGGCACCAAGACGGTTTTAATTTAAAATATACCATAATAATGGTAAAAAAAAACCATGAAATTATCGGAATGAACCGTATCAGAGACTGAAGGCAACTCACCTGCACTTGCTGTCAATCAGAATGTTGCTTGGCTTGAGGTCTCTGTGTATGACATTCCCGGAGTGCATGTATTTGATGGCATTGACCAGCTGATACATGACGAATCGCTTGTGTATGTCCTTGAGTACGTCTCCTTTTTTTATAACATTGTGAAGATCGCTGTCCATAAATTCAAACACCAAATAAAAATCCAAATTGTTGGCAGCCCTGTTGTCGAAAGGGGTTAAATGAAATGCGAATTCTCTGGAATTTTCACTGCTGCCACTTACTTGAATATGTCCAGCATGCGAATAATGTTGGGATGATGGCGAAAGGCGCGCAGAAAGACGACTTCGCGATAGGTGCGCTGTGCATCGGTTTCATCGCGAAACGCATCGTAGATTTTTTTGAGGGCAACTGTGTCCTTTTTGCGTTTGTCCGTTGCTTTCCATACGATGCCGTAGGCGCCTTTGCCCAAGCGCTGATAACATGCGATAACAATAAGTAATTTGATTTGAATAAATCGATCAGTTCAGTGGCTTAAGATTTATCGATTGAAATAAATGCATTGGCCGCGTTCATCAGAACTAATCAATCAGTAATCATGTATTTTGTTTGCTTGATAACAAAGCATCACAATCAGAAAATTTCAGCGTACTATTTTGGTGATGAATTTTTAGTCATCATAATCACAAAATTTGAAATCATGATTGCTAATCACTGCATTTCACCAGAATAATCATGCAAATTTCATCGATTTTCTGTTGTCGATTTGTTCTGGTGAACACGGCCATTGTTATTAATTTAAGAAAAAAATCACAATTATTTAAAAATTTTAATAATTTTATTTTGTAACGTTTTAAAAAAAATCCGGATCGAAAAATCTGTTTTGTTGGTGCGACTTTTTCTGATTTTAATTTGATGTAAAATTTTTCGATACCTCGATGACGTTGAATTTTAATTTTGCTAACATCGATTGAATCGATTGATCTTTCTATCGATAACGATTGTAATTGCTTACCTTGCGCACTTCAAAGTAACGCTCCACATTCTGATCGAGCTCATGGATGCGACGCTCTTGAGCGTTCCCTTGTCGTTCTGCCATCAGTTTCTCCTTCTCCCTCTTCTCCTTTTCCTTATCCTTGCTCTTTTCTTTATTCTTATCCTTGATCAAGTGTCGCTGTAACGGCTCACCTGCGCGCTCATGGACAAGGTGCACTTGAGTCTGCGTCACCTGCTGATGCTGCTGCTGCTGCTCTTGCTCCTGCTGTTGTTGCGGGGGCGACGGCGGCGGCGGAAGCTGCTGCTGCTGCTGCAGTTTGCGGTGCCGATATCGACGATATTTGCGCTTTGCCACCTCCAGTTCTGGAATGGCAATGATGTTGTCAACAAATACAGCAACTTTTTGAACGACTTGACGTCGATTCTCTTCGTCCAGAGCGGGCGCCAGCTTGTAGCTCCAACACTTCGTTTGGGTCTATGGCGCCTAAGAATTGATTGATCTGGTGATAATACTTTGTGCAGTGGTGCAATCCCAGCTAAATTAGCCTAAAGCTAATTCTGTCAGCATCAGCTGCAGAGGATGCGCTTCAGCATGACCAGGGAATAATACCCAAACCGGAACCGATATTTGTTTCGGTTTGATTTCCTCTCATTGGCCAAAGTGTGGCTAAGTGTTCTGCCTTCTAACGATAGATGGCGCTAGCAACAGCTAATGTCTATCGATAACTCAGCGCCGACCATAACAGAACTGCACGATGATCAAGCAGAACTGAGCTGAGTTGAATGAGCTTTAAGCTGCGATAAGCTTACAATGTGCACTTGCCGTTATTGTTGCTGTTGTTACGCTTTGAGAGTTCGCGTGCGAATGCCGCTTGGGAGTTCGGATTCGAGTTCGAATTCAAATTCGCAGTCGCCGCATTTTTATTTGAATTCACATTCGCATTCGCATTTTCCCCATATGCAAATGGTGCTCAAGTAAGTACACAATGTATGTTAAAGACCAACAACAACAATAACAATAATAACAATAAAAGCAACAACAAATAATATTATGAAGCAATTTGATTGAAACTGAATTATTGTTAGATCGATCGAAAAGCGAAAGTGGGCGACGACACCAACAACAACAACAACAACAACAACAACAACAAAACTCAATGGACAGAAACAGGAGCAGGGCAACCAATTTGGCCTGGCAATGCCTACAAATGGACAAAATCTAACCCGGCGCCTCAAGTGCCCAGGGCAACGTCACGTGCTGTTGTTGTTGTTGTTGTTGTTATTGTTGTTGTCGTTACAATTGTCAGGAAAAAAAACAATCAAACAACGCCTCAAATGCCAAATGCCATCGACTGACTTATTCTCGTGCATGCAATCGAGAATGAAGCCAACCGAATTTGTTTAACAATAAATATGCATAGAAAATACCGACTATAAAAATCATATGTGTACACACACACACACACACCCGCATGCAGTTACACTGTGCAACCAAACAGCCGGCCGTCATTTGCAACTGTTTGGCAAATTTAATTTAACTTGACATATTTACAAATTGTTGGAACAGTGTTCTCTGACAAAATCGTAGTTTATGAGTCATGACTAGTTGTTTGGAAGAAAATAAGCCAATATTTAATTTTTTAGCATAAAATTCTGGAAGATAATTTCTAGTGCTAAAAACTCCCTCAGGCATATCAAATTTTTATTTTAATTGTATTTCGGTATATACTACATACTGTACATATGTACAGTCTGCGAACAACGAAAACCGTGACACCATAAAACACCGGTTTTTGGAGATCTCATCGCTAGTATTTCAAAGTGATTTATTTATTGGAATGACCACAGGAAAAACCTTGTAGGCCTAGGATGACCAAGTTTGCAATGATACAAAACTTTGGCAACTTCTACGAAACCATTGAAAATATTAGCGAAGTAATTTGTTAAGAGTCTACTCCTGTTTAATGACTTTTTCTTCGGGCTCAAAACAAATAATGTTTGAGATGCAAAAAAATTCTTCAAACAATTCTGAATAGTGGACTGCTAATAAATTTCAAAATTTTCAATAAATCTCTAATCGGCTAAGATATTTTTTATAATCTTTTGAAAACTGCAAATTAAATGACACTTTTTCTTTGATGTTATCGACAACAAAAAGTGAGCTTTTGGTTACGAGTAGATTAAGTTTTGTAGTCATTCAATACGGTAATCCAAGGGCTAATACACGTTTTTCTTGTGGTCTAATAAATAAATTTAACACTTTAAAAAAACTCCATAGAAACCTCGTGTTTTATGGAGTCCGGATTTCTTTGTCCGCTACTGTACTTGAAAAATTGAAGACAATATTTCGTTCGTATTATCATAGAAACTCTTGAATATAATTTCTAGTTATATCCAATTTGTTAATTTAATTACATTTTAATAAATGTAGCATTGAAAGATTGAAAGCTGAACTTCACAAAAAACCGCAGAAGCTTCAGTTACTCTAGGGATCAATTGCGTTGAATTTGAACAATGAAAGCTGAATTCACAAAGATTAACTACTTAGTAGAAATTTCTACAGAATAAAAGCATAACAGCAATTAGTAACGAATTTGATGTTGGAATATCAATGGTGTCCAAAATTAGTATTATCCTTTTTGATGGGATATTTGTATACCGTGTGCTATTATGTGTACTACATATGAATTTATCATATTATTCCCAATTCAGGCTTTATTGAATATTGTGCAGCATAGTGTATGGAGTGCTCTGATTAAATGAATGGTAAATGGAAATTTGGCACAGCTACTTGAAAATCAAGTGGCAAAATGCATGTCACTTACCTGCCGACTGTGAAGGATTGGGGCCAGCTGGAGCTGGAGCTGGCCGTGTAACGGGATTGAGGACACCTCCACACCTTTGCACACACACACACACCTTGACACCACCTCCAGCACAGTATCAGACTATATGTGAGAGAGTAAAAGTTCAGAAATTGCTGACAAAGCAAATATTGCTTGATTGATTGACTGACAACAACAACCACTCACAATTTACTTATGATGGGCGAAAACGAAACGAAATAATTAAGATTAAACACGAATCCAAAATGAACTGCAATAAAAAAGAGGACATTTTTTAAATGCTTTAATATATTAAAATGAAAATAAACGCACCTTAATAAATCCACGATTTTGAAAACAACGCAACAGAACGAAAAAGCAAGTCCAAAAAAATAGCAAATTTGCAGACTGATTGATTGAATGATGGCACGATTGATTGATTGTTTGATCTAATTCGAATCCGCATCCAATTGTTGTTGATGATGTTGTTGTTGTATTTCGAGTTGTTGTTAAGAGAATTGAAAGAAATGTTTAGCTGCTGCTGCGACTTGAAAATTTGAACGTTTTCCACTTGCGGACCCCGCAACACTTTCGAATCACGCGGTTCAATTTGAGTACTGCACTTGAACATATACATACACATACATACATACATATATACACATATATATTTACATATATTGTACATATATAAATATGGGATACCGTCTCGGATAACTCGCGTTGCGATTTTTGAAAAGAATTAGGATCAAAAGTTGAATACAAAATTGTGTGTTTTTTTATTGTCGAGTCGTGTAGAAGGTATACAAAATATATTATTTGCTCAATGTCTACGACAACATTTCAAACGCTCAACACATTTAACGCCCAGGCTACTTAGTTTTTCACCTCACTCGATATATGTATGTATATTCCAATTCCAAATTCGATTTCGATTTCTTCCGTTCTGTTCTCTTCTATTCTGTTCTGTTCCGACACTGACAGCGATTGTATTCTACATTACATTCACTATGTATATCTATATCTATATGCACTTGGGTCTGTTATAGGTTTCGTGGTTATGGTTATGATTTTCTACCGTTGTCCCTCAGGACGTATCATTCACGTGCCGGCATATTAACAACAGTACCAGCTTCGTTATCAACAACAACAAATAACAAAAAGAGCTTTGTGCATATAAATACAGGGTGACCAGAAATAACGGAGACAAACATTTTTAATTATAATTTTACTAAACGAGAGAAATTTAGCAAAGCAACAATTAGTAACGATAAAGTGGATCACTAGTAGTAAGATTCCCAGCCGGTTTCGAAATGGTCTAATCCAGTTGCCATGCACAGGCCCAAACGTGATCTAAAATTGTTGGCCATGGGCCGCAGGTCGGCGATAGGAGCGCATCCTTTTCACAGATGAGAAGCTGTTCACCGTCGAGCAGGCCCACAACCACCAAAACGACTGGATCTGGTCCGTAGAGGTTCCGAGTACGTCGGCCATTGTCAAACATCGCCAAAATCCGAAGTCCGTTATGGTCTAGGGCGGCATTTACGCCAGCGGCAAGAAACCCCTGGTTTTCGTGGATCAAGGGGTTAAAAGAAACCAAGAAGTGTACCGCCGCGACATTTTCGACGCCGTGGTAATTCCTTGGGCCCAGCTGCACTTCGGCGATGCGGACTGGACTTTTCAACAGGACTCCGGCCGGCTCACAAGGCGAAAATGACGCAAGACTGGTGCAAAACCCATTTTCCGGACTTCATACTTTGTGCTATGTTTGCCAAGAAAATTATTTAAAATAAATATAACATGAAATACACAATTGATAAAATAAATCAAATGAATGTTTTTAATTGAATTTAAAAATTAAAAAAAAAATAAAATTATATACATAAAGTCTAAGTACACATATAGTAGCGGACAAAGAAAACCGTACACAACATAAGAGCGGTTTTCGGAGATTTTTTAAAATGTTTGGATGCGTAAAAATTCTTCGAACAATTCTAAGAGTGACTGCAAAATAAAAATGTTCAAAAATCTCTTCGCTAGTATTTTTTTTGTGATTTTTTTAAAATTGCTAAAAATTACTATTTTAAACTCTTGTTCCTCCTATTCATACAAAAAGTAGCTTAAGGAACAATTTTCAAAAAATCATAAAAAATACTAGCTATGAAATTTTTGGTAAAAATTTTTTGCAGTCACTCTTAGAATTGTTTAAAGAATTTTTTTGCATCCAAACATTTTTTGTTGGAGCCAAAGGAAAAAAGTTTAAAAAGTAGACTTTTACAAAAATTCGAGACTTTCAATGGGTACTTAATGGGTTAAGCAAAGTTTTGTACCATTCAAACGGTTCCTTGGTTTCATACGTTTTTCCTATGATCAAATAAATATAAACTTAAAAAAAAAACTTCAAACAACCACTCTTTTGTTGTGTCAGGTTTTTTTTGTCCGCTAATGTATATTTATTATTTATTATAATATGTAATTATCCCAGCGGAATAAAGTGGTTTATTTAGTTAATACATATTAATGTACTATATATCATGTTCACGTGTAAATGATGTAAAAGTGCGTGTTTAGCCCAGTGTTAATCGCCGACAGGTTGCTATCAATAAATATTTTTGATGCTTAGTTTTCAATAACAAACAGGGCGGGTTAAATTGGCACATAGCAACGTCCAAGCACACACATACACAACTACACCCACACACACACACACCTACACCCACACCCACACGGGAGAGACAGAGAGAAGGATAGATACATCTTTAGATGCAACAGAGACAAGAGCAAGATGGAAAGCCAAAGAAAGACAGAGAGAGAGAAAGCAGATGGCTAGTTATAGTCAAGTCTGTTGATCAGGTTGCTGATGGTAACGCTATTATTATAAATAAATTTATATAAAAGCATATTCAATACTCATGGCAAAGAGCCCGAATCATAATTTTAAAGTCTGACCTCAAACGCAAAATTTTTTTAAAAATTGCCCAAAGTCACTTTATGATAAAATAAATACATTTTATAAGCAATGATTTATTTCGTAATATATATTTATCTTAAATCTCACAAAATAGTCAATGTTTTACAAATAAAAATTATTTCATTAAAAAATCGCTTTTGCTGAAAATTCACCTTTCAGATTTTAAGGATCGAAGACTGTGTATATTTTTAAAAGAAGCTCGTGAGATCTGATAGCAGATCTGCAAAGAAAGTCCATGTCCATCTCGAATCTATGCTGATGGGTTGCGGTGTACTTAACAGTTAATGCTTGTCAAATTTATTTGTGTTTTTGCTTAATTTATATAGAGAGGGATGGAGTACAAAAATGTAATATATCAGGGACTGCAAATAATAATTATTTGTTTGTTTTTTTAAATAAAAAAATCATTCACTTATAATATAACTTTGAGGCAGCGAGAAATATACCAATATTCATCTATATGGCTCATTTGTGTATTTTCACTATTTTTAAAAACTTTTTAAATTTTATAGATTTGCTCACAAAATAATGGAAAAATTCGAGTTATAATTTACCAACTATTCAACCAATAATCATTATTTTTGAGCAAAAAAATAAAACTTAAGGAATGATCATTATTTTATTTTGAGCAAAAAAATAAAACTCAAGTTGTATTTTCGACTAAGCTTAATTTGATGCTCTCCACAAGAATTATTTCTTTTAAATGGATTATTATTATGGTTTTTCTTGGCTTACTGACTAGGAATATGTAACATTTTTGCCTTTATTCCCTTAGAAAAAGTCGATATTACAGCTTGAGTTTTATTTTGAGCAATAAATAAAACTCATGAAACAATGGTCATTCCTTAAGTTTTATTTTTTATGCTTAAAATTAATGATTATTTGATTAGTTGTAAAGTTTAACTTAAATAAAAATTATAATTAATCATAATTTCATAATTTTTTGAATAAATCTTAAAATGATTACAGTCCCTGTTATATATATAATTGCTATAAATATAATGCGACAGTTGTACGTTCAATTAGCTAGCATTTGTATTGTACATAAGCGGTGGGCACGAAGTGGCTCCGAGAGTAGCGGCTGCTCCCAACTTAGGTAGATCTGATTTCGATCTGGTGCCCACCGCTGTTGTACATCATTATTCCTAATTATTGATGTTGCAGCTTCTGCTGTTGCTGCTGCTGATGTTGCTGCTGCTGATGTTGCTGCTGCTGCTGATGTTGCTGCTTTTGCTGATGCAACTGCTGATAGTGTTGTTGCTGCTGCTGCGCCTGCTGATAGTGCGCCTGGCGACGCTTCTGTTTCTCGAGCTCCACGAAATGCTCCTGCTGCTTGCGCACCAGCTCGTCCATCACCTCGTGATTGTAGGTGGAGTGCAGCATGAGACCGAGTAGATTGGCACGCGAGCTGAGTTGCTGACGCAGCTGACGCTCCTGCTCCATCAGGTCATCCATTTTGAGCCATTGACGCACACGCTCCAAGTCAATTTCCGCCCTGCGTATCTTCTCCCAGGCATAGTGCTTGAAGCAATTCTTTTTGGGCGCCCGGCAGAACTCGCCCGTGGGATTGAAGACGTTGTGAACGAGCGGTGCACCGCACACATCCGTATCGCTGACCTTCGGATCCTTGCTGTGCTCCGGACAGAGGACGCGCAAGCGCTTGCAATACGTCTTGCTGGCCGGATTGTAGAAGTCACAGAACATGTTGTTGCCCTCCATGCGGGTCTGGAAGATGCTGCCGAAGCTGGCCTGCGATTCGTATTTGTTGAAGCACTTCTCCATGTGCTTGATGGCGGTGCGCGAGTGGATCTCGTGTCCACAGGTGATGCAATACATGCTCTGCTCGTCCTCCACATCGCCGTTATCCTGCGGCCGCTGCATGTCTATCGAGCTGCGCTTCGCCCGCTCCACCACCATGTTGAGCTCCTCGGCGCGCTTCTCCAGTTCGGCGAGTGCAAAGCGTACCATCGATTGCTTCTGCCGTATGACCTCGAGCTGCTCCCGATTCTCCTCGGCCGCGTGGCACGGCGTGAGATTCCATTCCTGCAGACGCTGCGGCAACACTTGGAATATGCGACTCGTGGCCAGATTGAAGCCGCACTTGTCGCTGCAGTATTTGCTTTGCGGCCGGGCCTGACAACGGCAGCCGGGACCATGACACTGCCGTATGCCCTCCAGCTCGGGGTGCACAAATATCTCGGGACTGGCTGTGCGCACCACTTTGTTCTTGCGCTGCTGCTGCTGCATGGGATTGCCCTTCTCCCGCTTGCGTCCGCCGCCGCCAGTTGCTTGAGTCGGATTGGACGCCTGCATCACACAGTTGCGATAAATGCAGCGCGGCTTGTGGCCAACGCGTGTGCGACATGCGTCGCACTGATTGCAATTGGGCCGCCGGCAGCCGTCGCAGGTGCCACAACGTCGCGTCGCCTTTGTCTCCTTGGCCCCACCACTGTTGTTGTTGTTCCGGCGACCACTCGCAGCTGCCGCGCCAGTGCTGCCCAGTCCCGTCGCAGCTGTGGCATTGCCCAGAAGCGTGCCAGGTGCAATTCCAGCACTGTTGTTGCCGCTGCCGGCGCCGCCTGTTGCTGCCGCTGCTGCTGCTGTCGATGTTGCGGCAGCTGTTGCCGCTGCCCGCTCGGTGGCCACCAGGCGAAAGATCGTCTGCAGCTCGGGATTCTCCTTCTTGCACTTGCGGCAATAGTATTGCTTGATGTGCTTCGCCTCCTTCTCCGTGATCCCGATGCAGTCGCCGTGATACCATTCCTCACAGCCATCGCATCCGCTGCAAATCAAAGAGTGGCAATTAATTTCAACTTGTATGTCCTTCTGTCCGCCTTACTTACATCATGAATCTGGAGCAGTCCGAGGTGCGGCATATACAATAGGCCTGATCATCCTGCTTCAGTATTGTGGCTATTTTGGATTTGCGCTCGGGCAAGTCAAATTCACGCGCGATTTCCTCTTTCTGCAAAACAGATATCAACACGTATACATATACATATACATACATATGCGTTAGCTATTTTATTTACATTTCAATGTGTTTGGTTTTAATTACCGATCGCTTGTATTTTCGTTTATCCGCCATGTTTGCGTCGGCCACCAAAAGCAAAACTCCGCCACCCACAAGACAACAACAAATTGTAAGAATCTAATCGAATCTTTCAGATTAAGTTCAATTGAACTTTCATTGAAGTGAGCGAACGACTGTGTCAGTTCAGTTTAGTGATGTCAAATAATATCGATGCATCGATGTTTTCCGATGTTTTTGTTGATGTCGATGTTAAGCGATGTATCGATGTTTTGCAAAACATCAGCTGCCGCACATTCAATCAGGGACCGAAACTGTTATGAGGAATATAAAAAAAAATTACTTTTAATAATTACTTGAAGACTTTTACTTTATAAATCATCCTTAATATTTATTTTTGATTCAAGAAATAAAAATTATAAATAGTAATTAATGTTGATTTTTATTATATAAATAAAATATAATGATTAAATTGTAAATTGTAATTAATAATGTAAGGTTCGTGCAACGAATTTATAGCTGCAGTTTTGCGAATAAATAAGAAATCAGATAAATTCGTTTAAATGTTTTTATTATTAGCGGCTCCTGGCCGACTCTTCCAACTTCAGTTATTATAGAGTACAAATATATTTATAATGCTGGTGCCCGCTCGTCCTGAGGTCCTGGTTGTCGTCCTTCGGGATTCGGTAGGGGGTCCTCACTGGTGACGTAGCCGCTGCTGTGACACAGCCTGGTGTCTTCGCGCGGCCGTTGACCCTAAGGATCCTTGTTACTGCAAGGATTGATGCTGGGATCCTTATTACTACAAGGATCGATGCGAGATCCTGACTACTGCTAGAATTGAGGCGTGATCCTTGATACTGCAAGGATTGCTGATCGAGTCCTTGTTACTGCAAGGACTGTTGGTCCTTGTTACTGCAAGGACTGTTGATCCTTGTTACTGCAAGGACTGTTGATCTGATCCTTGATACTGCAAGGACTGCTGAAGGAGTCCTTGTTACTGCAAGGACTGTTGGTCCTTGTTACTGCAAGGACTGTTGATCCTTGTTACTGCAAGGTCTGTTGATCCTTGTTACTGCAAGGACTGTTGATCTGATCCTTGATACTGCAAGGACTGCTGAAGGAGTCCTTGTTACTGCAAGGACTGCTGGTCCTTGTTACTGCAAGGACTGTTGATCCTTGTTACTGCAAGGACTGTTGATCCTTGTTACTGCAAGGACTGTTGATCTGATCCTTGATACTGCAAGGACTGCTGAAGGAGTCCTTGTTACTGCAAGGACTGCTGGTCCTTGTTACTGCAAGGACTGTTGATCTGATCCTTGCTACTGCAAGGATTGCTGAGGGAGTCCTTGTTACTGCAAGGACTGTTGATCTGATCCTTGATACTGCAAGGATTGCTGAAGGAGTCCTTGTTACTGCAAGGACTGTTGGTCCTTGTTACTGCAAGGACTGTTGGTCCTTGTTACTGCAAAGACTGTTGGTCCTTGTTACTGCAAGGACTGTTGGTCCTTGTTACTGCAAGGACTGTTGGTCCTTGTTACTGCAAGGACTGTTGATCCTTGTTACTGCAAGGACTGTTGGTCCTTGTTACTGCAAGGACTGTTGGTCCTTGTTACTGCAAGGACTGTTGATCCTTGTTACTGCAAGGACTTGATCTGATCTGATCTGGCTGCAAGGAGTCCTTGTTACTGCAAGGACTGTTGGTCCTTGTTACTGCAAGAACTGTTGATCCTTGTTACTGCAAGGTCTGTTGATCCTTGTTACTGCAAGGACTGTTGATCTGATCCTTGATACTGCAAGGACTGCTGAAGGAGTCCTTGTTACTGCAAGGACTGCTGGTCCTTGTTACTGCAAGGACTGTTGATCCTTGTTACTGCAAGGACTGTTGATCCTTGTTACTGCAAGGACTGTTGATCTGATCCTTGATACTGCAAGGACTGCTGAAGGAGTCCTTGTTACTGCAAGGACTGCTGGTCCTTGTTACTGCAAGGACTGTTGATCCTTGTTACTGCAAGGACTGTTGATCTGATCCTTGATACTGCAAGGACTGCTGAAGGAGTCCTTGTTACTGCAAGGACTGTTGATCCTTGTTACTGCAAGGACTGTTGATCCTTGTTACTGCAAGGACTGCTGGTCCTTGTTACTGCAAGGACTGTTGATCCTTGTTACTGCAAGGACTGCTGGTCCTTGTTACTGCAAGGACTGTTGATCTGATCCTTGCTACTGCAAGGATTGCTGAGGGAGTCCTTGTTACTGCAAGGACTGCTGGTCCTTGTTACTGCAAGGACTGTTGATCCTTGTTACTGCAAGGACTGTTGATCTGATCCTTGCTACTGCAAGGATTGCTGAAGGAGTCCTTGTTACTGCAAGGACTGTTGGTCCTTGTTACTGCAAGGACTGTTGATCCTTGCTACTGTAAGGACTGTTGACTTGACTCTTGGGACACCAAGAATTGTTGCTCGCTTCTTGTTACTGCAAGAAGTGCTGGCTCGTACTGACTCTCGAGTCAGCAGTTGGCTACTTTTTTATAGCCACCCGCTGTCTGCTGCGCTGCGACGCTAACTCAACGACGCTCTCTCGATTCGCGGCGCTCGCTCAACTTACGACCAGTTATGCCAATTTAGCTATTTTCCCGATAGATTTAGCGGGTTGCAACTGGGAAATGCAGGTTAAATTGTAAAATAGCGGGTAGCGGGAATTACAGCCATTTCAAAAATAACTGGTAACTTCATGTATCTAAAAACATCTGGTATTTTTATGCTATACGATGCCACACTTAAATACTTTGTAGTATTTTTTCCATTTGAATGGAAAAAAAACATCAATAAGCCAAAAGAGCATTAAATTTGAACGCTTTTAACTATGAAATCAATTGAATCGAATTTTATACCATCACTTACGAGGTATTTCACAATTTAATCGATCGCGAGTGTACGGTGAAAATGTCTAAAAAATATAAGCAAGAACCTCGTTAGGCATGGATGCAAGACCCTGCATTAAAGATTGGCTGGCTTTAGATGCAGAGGATGATGGAAAGTGTTTTTGCAAATATTGAAAATCTAGCATGAAGACTTATCAAAATACAATACAAATTGCAACAACTTCTTTAAAAACCTGCCAACAAGAGGCGGCCTAATGTTTATATATTGCCGCATATTCATCTGTCAGCCCAATTGACCATATGGAATTGTTGTGCGGAACCAAAAACACTAGATGAAATCAATAAAAAATATCGTTTTACTACTCTAGCGTTTTTTTAAGCTACCAACAAAGTTTTCTGGCTTTTTCTAGCTTTTTTCCAAGGCTATTTTGGCTCTTTCATGACCCGAAGAGTTGGCAACACTGCTTACGACGCACGCTCAATTGACGTTAAGTTAGCGGCACCTGCGCTCACGCTCGCTTAACTTACGACGCTCGCTCAATTGACGTTGAGTTAGCGGCACCTGCGCTCACAACAATGTTTGCTTGGTCTCTGTTGCTATGCTGATTTGTTTGCATTTAACGGCGCTTTCCATGAGCGTCGTCATATCATGTTTGTGAGGTAAAACTCTGATTATTGTTGCGATGCCGTTTCTGCAAATAACGGCGCGGCCCATAGGCGTGGTTGACTAGCAGTGTTGTTGGGAACAACACTGTTCCACACAAGTTGTCATCATATTTTATATTTTTAAGACAAAAACGGTTTTAAATACTAATACTTTTTGATCTGATTGGGTTTTCTGGGTTTTTCGCAATCCTTGCAATGAATGTTGGATTATTTCAAAATTTTTAATACCCCCAGATTTTAATTTTAATTTTAATTCTTCAAATTTTAATTTTTTAATTACCTTTTTATCTTTGCAGTTTAAATTTAAATATAACTTTAATTTTTTAATTTAATTTTTATATTAATTAACTTATACTTTAATTTTTACTTAATTGGTTAACTGCTCTTTGTTGACATTAAATAAATAAATAAATAAATTTAAAAACTGCTATGAAAGCATGCGTTTTAAAGAAAAAATTAAGTTTATTAAACTAAGAAATTCTATTTTGCTTCTAAAAATGGTATGGTTTCAAAACATAAGACATACATATGTACAAACATCGAAGTTTCGACCCGATGCATCAGCCCAGCATCGATTTTTCGGGTCGATAGTTTGTGGCATCGATTTTTCGGGACGATAGTTTGTGGCATTGCCAGCTTGAAAATGTCAAATTTTTGTGATTTTAAACGTATTGAATGAATGGTCACACTTATTTCTCGATTGACAAAAAATTGCTTGCAAAAAATAAACAAAAACGCGACAAGTATTTAGAAATTCAAAGAGCATGGGAGTAACTGTGCTACAGCCGTATCCATTGCCCGAGGGCAAGTCTGGAGCGCACATTATTGATCACCTGGCCAAGCGGCTGCTCTCGCTGGGCGCCACGCACGCCGGCCAGTTTCTGGTCGACTGCGAGACATTCATATCGACGCCGCAGCACGGGACGCCGACGCGGGCCGTTCACGTGCTGCACAACTCGGAATATCCGGCCTCCACGTTCTCCATCATTGACAACGGCAATGGGAAGCAGGTGGCCCTGGTGGCCGACAGCATCTTCGATTTGCTGATGCTCAAAATGACGTCCACCTTCACATCGAAGAAGCAAACGAAAATCGAATCTCGTGGCGCTCGTTTCGAGTACGGTGATTTTGTGATTAAGCTCGGCTCCGTCACCATGATGGAGCACTTTAAGGGCATACTGATTGAGATCGAGTACAGGCCGTGCATAATGCTCTCCTACTGCTGGGAAATGATACGCGAAATGCTGCAGGGCTTCCTGGGCATCAACGTGGCCAAGGAGTATCCCACCTATTTCACCACCCAGACCATCATGAACGCCATGGGGCAGCAGCAGTTGCACGCCAAACAGAACGATCTGTACGAGCCGATGGACACGGTTAAACAGTATTTGGAGCACTTTACCAACTATCGCAAGCATGTGCAACTCCATGGCGCCATGGGCGCGGCTGGAGGATCCGTGGGACCCGTTGGACTGCTGCCCTCGACGGTCGGGATGGGGCGTGCCTGATGCGAGGTTAAGCTGGAGCCACCAGATACCGCCTAGCCTCCAGCTACGAATTAAGCCGGGTTCACACTGCGTCACAGACTGTCACAATTCGACAGTTCTGCATCTATGGCATCAAAATCCGATAGGCTCGAGAAATATGCAATTAAGCTTTACGATTTACTAGAATTTATTGTATGCTAAGGTTCCAGATGGAGCACACAGGCCCTGTGACCGTAAGCTGTGACAGTATGTGACGCAGTGTGAACCCGGCATTAGAATTAAATCACAAATCAACTGAGATTCAAATTTTTGTTTTATTTATATTTTTTTTTTTTTTATTTTATATGTATTTTTAACACAATAGTTGTATATAATATATATATATATATTTAGATGTATATATATACAGTGCGTCAAGTAACTGTTTTGCCCAACAAAATATATCTTTTTTAATTGTTTTTAAAAACTTGTTCTAAGAACCATAGCAACTATAAAATGAAAAAAAAATATATAATGCAAGATATGGTAAATAAAATATTCAAATTTTTTCAGTTGTCAAAACAGTTATTTGACTAGCTGTATTTATGCATATGTATGGTAGTATCTTATAATTTGTGTATATCCAAGTTGCTCTCACACGGCAAAAATATCTGCAAAGTAATTTAATTGCGCTTAATATATAAAAAAAAATTCAAAATATTTCATTCTTTATTTTTACAAAAAAAAATTAGAATAAAATAAACCAAAAGCCTTATACTTTCCAAATGTTATACAAAAAGATTCAAAACAAAAAAAAAAAACATGGCATAATCGTGTAGAAATAGAAACAAATAGAAGCTTATGTTATAAAAATGCGCATAAATATATATTTATTCAAAGTATGCGAAAAGGATCAAAATATATATGTTTGTAGTTTGCATCATATGTAATATTAAGTATATTTATGTGTAAGAAGTCTTCGCACAATATGAAAAAAATACTTAACAATAATAAAGTGTGTGTTGTTGCTCCAATTACAATAGTACACGTGTGGTAAATACATTAATAAATCGAGACCGAATTTAAACAAATCGCAAAGCTTAAAAATTGGAATTTAAATTGGAGTTGAGTTTTGAATGGTGCACATTGTGGCCTGGATGCCCTACATACATACATGTACGCTTCTTTATTTATTTTAGTTTTTGTTGTTATAATATATGTATATATTTATGCTTTTGTTATTGTTGTTGAAAATGTTTATTATAACACAATAATCGTAATATAATTTGCATTCGCTTCTGCATCGATTCCTTCTTGGTTTCTCTTTTCTTTTTTTGCATGGATTCTCTTAAACTTAATTGTATATCATAATAAATTGTAGTTGCATGTTTAAATGTCTAGTAATAATAACGGTGTCTGTGTGTGTCTGTGTATTTGTGTGGGTGTTTATGTATGTATGTATGTTTGTATTTATGCTTGTGTATAACAGTTCCGTATAAGTAAATAATGCTTGCAGCTGCTTCTCTGCTGTCGCTGCAAATTCGCTCAATTTAGAGCTCGGTCTCCATCTATCTCTATCTCTATTCATCATCACACCTAGCAGTGAGTGCCCATGTGTGTGTGAGTGTGTGTGTGTGTCTGAGTTTAACTGTATTGGTAGTCTATGTGTGGGAGGAGTATGTGTTTATTGCTGTTTTCTCATTTTGTCGTTGTTTTCTGCTGCTGCTGCTGCTGCTATTTATTCATCTCATTTTTGTTGCTGCACTTGCCGTTGTTTTGCTTTTTGTTTTCCTTTTTTGTTTTTGTTTTTTTTTTACAAATATTTTAAAATAAATTTATGTTTATATGTAGATATATGTATGTATGTATATGTATATAATTATTCATATAGTTTAAACGGAGATCAATTTCCGATTGATTGTTGTTGTGTATTTGTTGTTTTGTTTGTTTGTTGTTTGTTGTTATCATCCTCATCTTTCTCATATTTTCAAATTATGCCAATATGGATGTCCTCACTTTTTATCGTCCATCATCACACGTCTTCTTCTCTTCTCTTCTCTTCTCTTCTCTTCTCTTCTCTTCTCTTCTCTTCTCTAATCCGTTCTCTCACAACAGCAACAACAATCTCTTTTGCGCTCTCTTCGCTTGTTCAATTCTGCCGTTAGTTTGTTGATGTTGTTGCTGTTTGTGCTCCTTGGTGTTTGTTTTTGTGATAGTTGCTGTTGTTGTTTGTGTTGCTGCTGCTGTTGTTGCTGTTGTTGTTGTTGTTGTTGGTGTAGTATTTTGTCAAGAGATATCAATCAATCCTCGACTCTTAGTCGCGCATGGGCAAAGTAGCCGGCTTAACGTGACCGCCGTCGCCCTCGGAGACGAAACGCTTGCGTCCACTGCAAAAAATAGAAAAGCACAAATACAAAGCAAATTAATAAGCATTGTCAATAAAAATTCAATAAGCCATTTTTTGTTGTTGTTTTATTAATAAATAAATTTTATTTTCCAATTTAAATTAATCAAATTGTAGGATAATTAAATTGCACAACAATATACAAATTGAAATTTAATATTCATTTTATTATTTTGACCGAGAATGGACAGAAAAAAAAATCCTCTAACGTACACAAAATATGGATTTCCCTTTTTTTTCTATTCATCATATTTTCTAAGCTAATAACTTTTATTTGCTAACCCAGAAATTCAAAGAAATTAAAAAATATTCAAGTTATAAATCTCTAGTATGGATACAACACCAACAAGTTGTCAGATCCACTTGTAAGACGTTGTTGGAAAAAACTTATTTATTCATTATTTTCCTCCTCTTCTATTCTTCGCGAGTCGCTTGAGAATGATTAGCCTAATGTTATCGATATTATTTAAAGCAGGGGTGGGCGCAAAATTTGACCTCGGGAGCACTACAACAACAACTACAACAACAACCTTTTTCGCGTCTACCTACTTTGTCGATCACCCAAATAATGTGCGAGCAAAAAAAAAGGGTCTTCGGCGCGGCGCGTAGCGATGTCAGTCTCGACTCGAGCTGCCTGTGTGCGTTGTTGTTGCTAGCTAGCTTGCGAGCTGAGCGTGTCTAATTGCTTTTATGACGCCTCGTCTCGAGCTGCCTGTGTGCGTTGTTGTTGCTAATGCCTCGACTCGAGCTGCCTGTGTGCGTTGTTGTTGCTAGCTTGTTCGCGAGCTGACCGTGTCTAATTGATTTATGACGCCTCGACTCGAGCTGCTTGTGTGCGACTTCACGGCGCCGAATAAGTATGAGAGTAGCTGCTTAACTCCGAGAGTACAGGCCGCCCACCCCTGATTTAAAGTGTTTATCGACGAGGTTGCCACACACTTGTTACGAGAAATCTTAATACAGTGAACCACTAATGTCCTCATACAGCAAAAATTGGTCAAATTTGCGTATAAAAAAGATGTTTTGATGCGGGTTTCTTATATTTATCTTTTATTCAATTAAATTTCGTTCTAGTGATGCAAAAATTTCTTTAACCCATCGAATATTTTGAATTTAAAAAAGTCAATTTATCAACATTTTTCCTCGATTTTTTCCAAAAAATATTTTTTTGCACAAAAAAACCTTCAAACAATTTTAAGAGTGATTGCAAAAAAAGTTTTTCAAAAATATTTTTGCTAGTATTTTTTATAATTCTTTGAAAATCCTAAAAATTACGATATTAACCCCCTTTTCCTACTTTTCACACAAAAGGTGGCTTTTTTGCAGTTTTAAAAAAATTATAAAAAATACTAGCAAAACTATTTTTTAAAATTTTTTTTTGCAATCACTCTTAGAATTGTTTGAAGAATTGTTTCTGCACCAAAATATATTTTGGAAAAAATCGAGGAAAAAAGTTGAAAAATTTACTTTTTTTAAAATTCAAAATATTCGAAGGGTACTTATTGGGTTAAAGAAAATTTTGCATCAGTAGAACGGGATTTAATTGAGTAAAAGATTAATATCAAAAGCCCGCATCAAAACATCTTTATTATACGCAAATTTTTGACAAATTTATGCTGTATGAAGACATTAGTGGTTCACTGTATGTTTTGTGAGGAGGAAGACAAAGTAAAAGTGAAGATCAACAATTGCGTACAGTTTTAGAATTATAAATGTTAACACTTCAATGGTTACAATTACATGGTTCAAATCTTTTTTTCACATGTTTAAGTGCCTGCCAAATTAGGCACTAACATAAAAAATTCTTAAAAGACACTTAAATAGTATTTAGTATTGTAAACAATTTTAATCATCACTCAGACTCAATATAATGAGTGCATTGCCATAAAACTAAATTGCATGCATTATGCAATGTCAAAAACAAATAAAAATACCAGAACAGTTCGAAAATACATTCGGTGAATTTTGGCAAGCGACTTCGAAAAACAAGCAAAGCAAAAAATAAAACAAAGCAACAATGCCAAAAAATAAATAAAAATAAAAATAAAAGAAATCGTAATGCGTTTACACGAATTTGCAGCAGAGTTCATTCAACCGTTGACCCTTTTTTCTCTGCCCCTCTCTTGCTCTTTATTATTCTCTATTTCTCTCGCTCTTCTCTCTCATCTTCTCAGAAAAACAAAAACAAAACGACAAAACAGCTGTGCGGTAAGACAGGCGGACAAAAAGGAGAGGATGACAGCAGGAGACGGAGAAGGAGGTGGAGAAGCAGGAGAATGAGGAGGTGGAGATGGAGGTGGAGGGACCACAGACTGCAATTCCAAAACTAGTTTCACACACAAGCCGCTGCTGGTTGGTTAATCTCAAGTGCTAGTCAGGCCGGTATCGAATTTTAACCTACATCAACATCAAAGCTTTATTTGTGCATACAGCATAAATAAACTTGGCTATAAAGAGCAAATGCAATTAGGGGTGTGAGGGAAGGGGGGTAGGGAGGTCATTATTGTCGACGCTGCGACCAGATAGATAGTGCGACAGATAAAGCAGCTAAAATAAAAACAAAAAACAAAACAACAAAAATTCAACGCGTATAACCAGTCTCTAAACAACACGCACTTCAGAGATACCCTATTTAAATCTTTTCAAAATGTTATGCCACAAATACAGTTGAACTTCCATAACTAGAACTTCTATAACTCGAATTACTCTTAAGTTCGAGCTAAACGATTGACAGTAAAATTAATAAACTTAAGAAGTCGAATATCTCCATAACTCGAACCTTTATTTTGGATAATAGTGATTCGATTTAGGGAAATTGGACTGTATTATATTGGATATTGTAAGTACAGATCAGGCCTAGTCCTGTAATATAATGGCTCACTTGGCTTGTTTTCGACAAATTGGCGCCTGCATGTCGACTTCTGCGTCGAGCCGGCGCGCCACATCAAGACGAGCTAGCGATCTAAGTGCACTGATAGAATTTAATTTAATTTTGTTCTTTTTATATTGCGAAAGCCAAATAAATTATAATTTCAATAATTAGATCTTAAATTTTTGAGTATAAAAGCTATTTACATATATGATTCGTTTTTGATTTCACCTAATTTAATTTTTAATTGATGAATTTGCTTAGGAAAATAGTGAAAGCCAATAAATTTCGAATTTTGACTTTATTCTCGAATCATCATTCCTAGGTTTTGATATAATATAGTATTTTGATTTGTGAATACTTTAAATGGTATGATAATAAAATAGAGTATATTAAACATACGTATATATAAATTAATGATTGCTTAGTATTAAGAAAGACCGCAAAAATTCAACAAGTTAAATAGAAATTATCTTAAATTAGATTTCCAGAATTTACACTTTCTACCCGCAATAAAAACTATATTTTCCTTCAATAATAATTACAACCACTGATTTTTTTGGTTCCTCTTTGATCGAATAAGCCAGTGGACGGGATGACAACACTCATATATGGGCAATTCCAGAGAAAGGTCCACCTTCACCAAAAACGTAAAATTGATCAAAAACTCACATCTTGTGAAATTTTCTTCCATAAATCTTTTCAAGTTATTTATTTAAGCAATAAACACTAGAAGAAATTCAATAAGATGAACCTATAGATTCTACATGGGAATAAATTCTTTCTCTATATTTTGGCCATTTTCTTAAAAATTGATTTCCAAAATGGACCGTTTGTACTTTAAAGATTACACTAGGTAAGATAGTGAGATTGTAACATGAACCATTTTAATACATAGAAATGTTTTGAACAAGCTGTTTTCGATATATCGAATAAAATTTGATAAACAAATTCTTGGCACAAACTAGGTGGAAATTCTTGTCACGTTCGCGATGTCGCGTTACAAATCACTAATAAGACTTGTAAAAAAAGATACAAATAATGGTAGTGTATCAATATAATTCCTTTAAATGGAAAACTACATTATTTTATTGTGGTTTCTTCCAAATTACTCGCGACCTTTTACTGACTTTCGCATTTGTCAAGATAAAGTCGAAAAACTATTTCCATTTTTTGTCGCGTTCGCGATGCATTGTTTTCTGTAAATAATTCGAAAACAAGTCCTCAAATCTTGTCTTTTATAACAAAGATAGTATTGATAAAATTCAATAAACACTTAAAAAAAACATTTTTAAAAATGTTAATTTTTGACATTTTTTTACATTGAAAGACGTACGAATGTCGCGTTCACAATCCTGGAAATACCCATATATCATTTTTGTTTTTATAGGCTTGCTTGAGATCGACACCTGTCCCATCGAGTGCTTGTGCGTCTGTCTGGCGCCCATTCCTGGTCTAAACTACTTTTCGACTCTCATCATAAAAAAAAAGTAAAAAATAAAATCTCAGTTCCTTTACTATTTAAAGGGTATTAAAAGAAACGATGTCGCGACAGCGTTGGCGGCGTCGGGCATATGTAGTTGTCGACTAGTGTGTTGTGTGTGTGTAAATGTGTGTGTGCGTGTGTGTGTGATGAAGTGAATGCTTCTGTAGCTGCAGTTGTTGTTGTTATTGTTGTTGTTGTTGTGGCTATGTTAAGTGCCAAAGAGCAACAGCCGGAGCCAAGGCGAATGCAAAATGCAGTTGCAACAACAGCAACAACAACTGCAGCTGAATGTCTGTCTGCCTGTTTGTTGTTGTTGCTGCTGCTGCTGTTGTTGTTGTTGTTTTGTGGGTGTGGCGAAGCAGGTCGATAACAGCAACAGCAACTGCAACGGCAACTGCAGTCGCTTAGCCGCCATTTTTACCTTCTCCGCGGTGCCCACGATCTTGAGCCACATGCAGGTTGTTGCACCACCAACACCACCCGCCAACACCACCGCCAACACCACCCAGCAAACACAAACAATAGCAACAACTACTTGTTACCTCAATGCCAACTTTGTAGGTGCGCCCAGCGATAAGCAATCGATAAGCATTATCGATAAACACACATAAGACGTATAAATGCATGTGTGTGTGTGTGTGTGTTTATTTTTACTCCAAGTATGTGTTTGATCGAAACTTAAAAATAAATAAACTGCCAGCCAGTCATCATCACACAAGGCAAATAAATAGTTCAGGTGCTTTGATAAATAAACAACAAGATCCGCAATCTAAGAAAATTCATTAATAAATAAAAGCATAAACAGAATATAAAACTATTTATCTTAACGAAATACGAAACTGGTATACACTTTTTTTTTTTTAAAATTATAAGAAATTATGATATTTACGAATTTTGAAATATTTTTGCGTACTTAAAGTAATAAATATTTGAATAAGTCAATAAAGACTATAACCACTAATAATATTACAGATCTTAAGCTAGTTTTAGAAGATATTAAAAATCAAAATCAAAATTTTTTAAATTGGCTAAATTTGTTTTTTTTTTTTAATGAGCGTCAATTAAATTAGTTTATAATTTGTGTGTTTAAAGCAGCGGTGGGCACGAAATCTGAATTCGGGAGCTTTACAACAACATCAACAACAACAACCCTATTAGACTCTACCTAAGTTGAGAGCAGTCGCTGCTCCCGGAGCCACTGCGTGCCCACCGCTGGTCCAAAGTGATAGAGAAAAGAACTGCGACCTTAAAATTACAAATGCAGAATAAAAGTCACAGTGCTAACAAGAAAATATGTATGCTATGGCATAAAACAAGTTGACAGTTTTAGTTTAAAGGGTATTTTACAGAAATAGAGTAACAAATAAATGTTTGGCCTAATATAAAAGGAGTCTATTTAATGGACTCCTGAAGAGAACTGTATACATTAAAATAATAGATTTAATAATAATTAAAAAAAATTTTTTTTTTTTTCTTAATTACGTAAGTAAGTATGTAAGTAAATAGCAAGAAATAAGCTGAGAGGGACTGTATGTAGTATTAGAGTGAGTAAAACTACAGAAACAAACAAATATTAATGCATATAATTTGTAATAATTATCGATTTTGGTTGCATTTTATTTTTCAAATATAAGTTTCAAACAGATTTTTTATTAGTGGGTGATACTTCTGTGACTCACTGTATGGTAATAGTGTCACCATAAAACTGACAAAATAATGCATATGCTTTACATGAAGGGTATTTTAGCTTTTCACATAAAAATAAGTGTGCGTATGTATATAGAATGTATGTACATATGTTCATATATAATATGCGAATACATAGAAATAAATAACTAACCGGCGCCTGATAAACCGGCCCCACAATCGACAGCTGCGACTGCCTCAACCAAGCAAAAGCGTCGACGTCGACGCAGACGTCAGCAGCGAAGGCAACGGCAACGGCAATGGCAACGACGACGACGCGTCAGCGCAAAAACCAAACTGCGCAATAGAAATTTCATAAACAAACACACACACACAGCCACATACACATATTGTACATATACGAAAACATACGCACCATATAAAAGTGAGAAGAGGAGCCAAAGCAAAAGCAGAATAAAAAAAAACAACAACAGAAACTAAGAAGACGCGATGTGCGACACACATAGTGACACATACAACCATGAAAATGTATGTATGTATGTATGTGTACAAAATAATAAACAACAAGTCGAAGAAGAGCTGCAAAATGCCGGCAAAATAAATAAAAAATCAAGTATATGAGGCAAAATGCACAAACAAATATATATGTATGTATGTATGTGCATATACATAAACGTATTTATATAAAAAGCACAGTCAGAACGAACAATAATAACAAGAAAAGTAATTTGCTATATGCACACACAAACACACACACACAGACGCAGACACGTATGCCTATAAGAGTATTAGTGTTGGGGGAGCCGCTGTGACTGACAAGATTACGTAAAAGCGTTCTTTTTGTTTTTGTTGTTTCTTTTTTGCGTTTGTTGCTTTGCTTGTGTTTATTGTAATTTACTGTTGTTTCTGTTTTTGTTGTTGTTCTGCTGCTGCTATTTGTGGTTTACAGGTGGGCCTGTACAGTGGGCCGGACTTATCGATAAACAACACACACACACACGCACGCACTTGGTGATCTTGCCAAGGGAGGGCGAGGGGGGATTTCAACTTACCGGGATGGCACATTGTTGATAATCTTGTCGGTTAGGAAGCCAGCACGATTACAGCGCTCCACAAATCGATCGAGTATTATATACGCCAATGGCACGTCCAGCACAATGTCCGCCATGTCATCGTAGACTCGCATGAAGCCCTACAACAAAAGCCAACAACAATATTACAAATATATGTATGTGTACAGTACAATAACAATTGTAATAAACAGCGATAAAATTGTGTGAAAGTGAGAGCACATTACAAATCCGAGATTCTATTGTTTTATGCAATGAAAGTGAAATGTTTCGCAATTTGATTGTTGTGCAAACTTATTGACAGATTTTATCCAACTATAATTTGAAATATGTATCTATCCTTCTATGTAACCGATAAACTGCAGCGGATTTGCAACTGAGATATTATTTAATCAACTTTTTCATTGTTTCAACATATTAAAAAGTTGCAAATAAAAAATGAATAAAAATTATTTATTTATATGGTTAAATTTCTACATCTTTCCATCAAAATTTGAAATTTTAATTAAATTGCTTGTCGATCTGACAGCCCTAAATTCAAATAATCAAAATTATAAAACTGAATATTTCTGAGCAATTTGTTAATTGAGTATATTATCTTATCGGATGACAAATACTATTTTTTTTAAAGCTTGAAATATCGTTAACTATTTATAGTTCGTGGATGTTTGTAGGAAAATTTTAATCTTATTTTGAAGGTTATAAAAATGCTGATATGTTCTAATTTTAGCTTCTTTTTCATATTTTCATTAGTCAGATCGTATCAAGTACAGTCGAACTTCCCTAACTCGATTTACCATTATCCAAAGAAGAGGTTCGAGTTATGGAGATATTCGACTTAAAGAGTTCTTTTTCTTAAGTTTATTAATTCTACTGTCATTCATTTAACTCGAGCTAGAAAGAAATTCGAGTTATAGAAGTTCGAGTTATGAAAGTTCAACTGTAATTGTTTTTTGATTATAAAAAAATGTACATTTGAACTTTCCTATTTTTAAAATACATAAAAGTAACGGATTTTATTATTTATTTTTTAAGAAGCATAAGAATCTATTAAAAAGGTAAAAAAAAATATATATGAATTTTCCTTTGTTTTTAAAATAAGTTACATGAATCTTCCTATTTAAATTTTAAAATTAAGAAAAACAAAAAAAAAATCTAGACGCGATTTAGCAATATTTGCAACATTTACGCCACTAACTTAAAATTTGGTTTGTCGTCTATTTATTTGTAAGTTCTTGTACCACTGTGCATGGATTCATTCAGTTTGTTACGAATTTCATACAATTTCATATACACTCGCCGGAAAAACTATGCGTACACACTTTTTTTGATCTTTAATAGCTATTGTAAGTTAAGTCATCATAGTAAAAAAATAAATATTTGGAAAGGTCTTTTAAATTCCGTTTGAATGATGCAAAACTTTCCTTAACCCATTTGCCCATTGAAAATTTTGAATTTTAAAAATAAGTCAATTTTTCAACTCTTTTCCTCGATTTTTTTGATGTAGAAAAATTCTTGAAACAATTCTAAGAGTGACTGCAAAAAAAAATATTTCAAAAATATCTTCGCTAGTATTTTTTATGATTTTTTGAAAATTGCTAAAAATTCTCTTGTTGTATGAAAAGTAAGGAAAATGGGTTAAAATGACAATTTTCAAAAAATCATAAGAAATACTAGCAAAAATAATTATTGTAAAAAATCGAGGATAAAAGTTGAAAATGTAGACGTTCACAAAAATTTGAATTTTTCAATGGGTACTTAATGGGTTAAGGAAATTTTTGCATCATTCAAACGGAATTTCAACGACCTTTCCAAATATATTTTGTTTACTGTGAAGACTTAACTGACAATAGTTGTTAAAGGTAAAAAAAATGTGTGTTCGCATAGTTTTTCTGGCGAGTGTATATTATTAAATGGCGCATTACGTTTAGTGTTTAGTTTTAAAAGCTTTTGTTTGTTGTTTGTTGACTGTTGACTTGCTGGAAAGAGGTCTTATCAGAGGTCAGTGGTAAACGATTTACGACTGCTTTTAGGTGTATCTAATCAGTGTGTTCGACTTGAAGTAATATTAGTTCTTTGATGGGAGGGAAGGTATAAAGAAGGGGAAGGATATAGATTGAATTGGAACTAACCTGCTCCATGCCCGCTGGCAGCACCAAGCAGGTCAAGTCCAGCGATTTGAGCAGCTCGCACATGGCCTCCTCGGTGGTCTGGCTGAGCGATTCGAGGGTCATGACGATGGCCTCGTACACCAGCTCGTGGTGGTAGTGGGGCACCTCGAGGGCGCGGAGGCAGCGCTGCGCCTCGGCCACGTCGCGGGACGACAGATACTCCTTGAGCAGCAGCGTCATCTGCTTGGTGATGGTCTTCACCGGTCGCAGTGGTCCGCCCATGCCCCAAACGTTGTCCAGATGCGCCCACACCTGCTTGTGGAGCAGGGCGTCGGCACGGCGCAGCGCCTGCTCGGCATGCTCGTTCAGGTGCTGGTGCTCCTCGGGCCGGCTGACAAATTTGGGCGGCATGCAGTCATCGGCAATGGCCCGGGCCATAAAGTTGCCCAGCATCACGGGCGCCTCGGGTGTGTCCAGCGTGAGGTCGGGCAGATTGGCCAGGACCATGTTGAAGCCCTTCTCGATGTCCTTGCCGGTGATGACGCGACCATAGAGATCCGAAATGAGCACCGATGTCATTTCGCGCTGCGAGTCCTTGTGATCCATGGCAATCTCCACCAGAATGCTGGTAATGTGCTCCCGCAACGGACTCTGCAGTATCTCATCAAAGCTCACGGCCACCTCATGCGTATCCCCGTGCTCGTAATACTCCAGGACAATGGGCTCCGCGAGCTTGAAGAACTCCTCGGGCGTTAGCTCGGTGATGACCTCGCGCAGCTCCACATTGCGATCGTTGACCTCGCTGTCATAGTTGGGATCATTCTCGTCCTCATAGACCTCGGCGAGCGCCTCCGAGCCGGGCAATCCCCACACGCCCTTGCCGCCGGCGCCGCCCTTCTTGGGCAGACCGCGACCTCGCGTCAAATTCCGGGATCTTCGACTGTTCTTCCAGCGACGATGCGGCACCACATAGCCCGTGCCCACGGGCAGCATGCCATTGGCCAGGGATGACAGCGTGGAGTTGGTGGCACCACCAGCTGTAGTAGTGGCCGCGATCCCATTGGACAGAGATGTCGTGGAGGAGACGCCGCCGCCGCTGCCTCCGCTGCCGCTGTTCTGTCTTTGGATTTGTCGCTTGGCCTTGCGCTTGATGCGACCATCATGGCCGTCGCCCACGGGCAGCGGCTTCTTCATGTGCCCGCCATGATGATGGCCATGGCCATTGGATGAGCCGCTGCCATTCAGCTCCACCGCCTCGATTTCCCCATTGAGTTCGCGTTCCACGGAGCTTTCCTTTGAGTCGGAGCCAGCAGCGTCGCCGTTGGCGTGTTTGTTGTTTGACTCCAGCTCCATGCTGTTTAGCACTTGCTCCTGCTCCTTCTCTCTCTCTTGCTCTCTCTGTCACTCTCTATGCGTGGATCTTTCGTTTGTTTCGCTTACTCCTCAGTTGGAATGCACAACAACAACAGGCGACAAAATTGATCTTTTCTCACACTTTTATTTATTCTCTCTCTCTCTCTTTTGCTCTCCTTCTTCGCTCCTCTTCGTAGTTGATTTGTTGTACTGTTTAAACAGGTGCTTTATTACTTTCCTTGTGTTCCTTGTGTGCTTTTAATTACTTTGTTTTTTTTAATTGATTAACTGTCAATTGATAAATAAATACAAAGAGAAATCAAGATTGCAGCATTAGTTTATAAATAGACATATGTACATATCTATATACTATATATGCATGTATACAAATATCCAAGTTCTTTACTCATTTACATATTTATATTTACAGACCCATTTCAACTATTGTGTTATCGATTCTATATACAAATATAACTCTACAAAGATTCCCTCTCTCCCAAAACAGTTTAAAAATTATTGCAAGAAATTTTCAAATTTACAAATAAATTCAGGAATACGTGTTTACTACAATTTAAACCGATTTCAAAATTTGACTTTTATCTGACATAAATGTTTGGGTTTGTTTGGTTTTTTATTGCCCAAATCGAAATTAAAAAAATATTAAGCTCAAGTTTAAAAATTTATTAAAAAATAAGTTAATTTTCTTATCTATGCGGCAACTCTTGAATAAAAAAAAATTGGGTAACAGTCTAGAAGCAGTAGCCAGTCTCAAAAAAAAAATATAAAAAATACACTCAGAAAGATGCCGATTTATTATGAATTTAGGTAAAAATATTTTTAGGGGGTCTCCACTAGTTTTTTTATTATTGAATTTTTAAATATGGAAATTTTTAATGCAAAATGAGCTTTTGCATCGTTGTTTTGTGAATGTTTTCATTAATATGTTCATTTTTGTATTAAAATTTAAAAAAAAAACTAGTGGAGACCCCCTAAAAATATTTTTACCTAAATTCATAATAAATCGCCCTCTTTCTGTGTGTATTTTTTTTTTTTAACATATGATTCTTTCACCTAAATTCATTATAAAATACCCTCTATTTAATAAATTTTTTTTTTTAAGAGTTGCCGCATAGATAAGAAAATTACCAAAAATAAATTTAAAATAAAATTGTAATTTTATACAAATTACATATTTTTTTTTCGTTAACATTAAATAAATAAACTTTTAGGCGGTTTAAAAAAAAAAACAAGAACTTTTATTTTCACAATTTATTTTTCAGCTATTTATAAATTAACAAATTCGCGCTTTAATTGGTTCTGTCTTGGCTTTAGTCGTTTTGCAAGGGCGCTTAATTAATTCCATACACACACAATCACACTCACACACACACACACATTCACATATTTAGAAATGTTTACAACATTGTGGAATTTCTTGTTATTATTATTTTTTGCAGACACAACAAGGCGGCAGACTTGACTAGACTAGAGCGAGACAGCTATAGCGTGTCGGTGACCGTCATTCAAAAATCTATAAATAAACAAACAGTTACACACATTTCAACTGTATGTTTATAAACAGATCTATATGTACATATGTATGTATTTATTTTGTTATTGTTTGTTGTTGCTAATATAAAATTCACGATTTATTGCAAGAAATTGCTTTGTTGAAAGATCCGCATAAAACAACAATGAATAAAGTGCAAGAATTAAAATGGGAGAAGCAAAGCTCAAGTTACAGTTGCGTATATACGCAGTTACATACATATGTATGTATGTATGTACATACATAATCATGCGTTTGTTTTGTTTGGCACGGTACTGCGTCTTTGGCGTTGCCATACATGCATACATTTCAATGTGCGTGTGTGTGTGTGTATGCTATTCGCTCGAACTCCCTGGGAAAATTCAAGGTCAGTCACAGACACACGCACATACAGCATAACAATTTTACCGTTAGCTTTGCAACCCTCACTGCAAAGGAAATTGACAATAACATTGCTGTCTCAGTTACTCCTAATAGGAGGACTTCAATCGAAGTATTCAAAAGCACGCACATAAATACAGCTGTTATTATCTGTACATATACAGTTAGCCAAGTAACTGTTTCGACAAATTTTACTTCTAGAATATGCTATGAAAAATAAATGAAAAATAATCAAGATCAATAGGGTTTCAAAAGTAAAATCCGTTATTTTTTTGTAAAAACAGTTACTTTACATACTGTACATATTTAATTGTGTACGTATGTATGTATGTATGTACATAATTACATACACAAACATACATTTACATACTACTAAATACTTTATCGCATTGTGATTGTCGCTTGTTCTTCCTTTCCCTTTCAACGTACATACATACACTCATACATAAAGTTCTATGTATATACATAAATACATACACATGTATGTAAGTATGTTGTATGCTGTAACCGGTTTTATGTTTGTTTTGCCCGGTTTAACCTTGAAAATGGTTCCCCTTACGAACTTTCTATGTTATTATTGCCGCATTGCTTTGTTGTTGTTGTTGTTATTGCTGTTTCTGTCTCTGCCTCTGTTTCGCACTTGTTGTGTACCCATCGCTTCGTCGCAAAGACAGTGGGAGGGAGTGGCGCACACAAAAAAAGTTTTGGCAATGTTTATACAAAGCATAAACACATAAGCACTCACACACTCACACACACACACATACATACATATGTATACGTTGTATATACTGTTGTTTTGATGCGTGCTTGTAATTGTTTTGAAAATGCTCAGCCAAAACATACGCAAAGCATAAACCGACTGACGCGTTGCCGAAATTGCGTCGCAAAAAATGTGTGCAGACAGCGAGACGCAATGGCTCTGCAGAAGAAGTAGGAGGCGCAACAAATAAACGAATGTATGCTGCATGGAAGGAAGCACAGTGGAAGGAAACACAAATATTCCATTCACTGAAATCAATTCATTTTATTTGAGGCGAAGACAACTTCAAATGTTGTTAAAATAAAAATTGACAAGTTATTTGTTATTAAATTTTGAGCACGTGTTTTAATATTAATAGCGACACTGCAGCAGCATAAAATTAATGGATGATGCGACATACCGATCACAAGCACTGGAATATTATGAGAAGCATGCACAAATTAGTAGCAGTGGGGCAACGCTAAACAATTGGAATGAGCTGGAAGGTAGCCGAAAAATAAAGAACAAAACGTGCATAAAAGAGGAAGAAGCAAAACAAGTTGGCGCGCATGTTTGTTTTTGTGTTCACTGGTTGCCCCTCCTCCTCATCTTGCCCTATTCAGCTGTTTGGCTGTGTGCGTGCATGCCGGCCGAATTTATCACGTACGCCGCACAAATTTATTCGAATCTTGTAAGCCCTTCAACTTAAAAAATCTTATTGGAAACTGCGTCTTTTTCTGCATTTCGAAATTGACACACTCGTGTCCAATCGCGTAGGTCCGTTTAATGCCTCATCCCAACATTTGGTAATGCACTGTTGCTGACTTATGTATGTATGTATGTACATTTCTTATGCACATATAAATTTACATTTTTTTTTTTATTTGGGCTTAGCTTTACCGGCAACTGCCAGGCTTTATTTATTTATTATTTTGATCAATTAATTAGTTTTATTTTTCCATTTTTATTTTTACTATATTAAGTACATAAAAACACAGGCAAACAGAAAACATACATATGTATATGTGCGCCTCTTTTCTGCACTTACCTCAATGTGTGTACTTTTTGATTGCCTTTTGTGCTCTTATCCGTCTGCGGCCTACACTCGCGGCAACGACAACAACAACAACGTCAACGCTGGGCTAAATGCAGCGACGTTGACGGCGATGTTGGCGCGCTGCAATTGCTGGAGCCTGTTTTGTTGTTTTTGTTTGGCAACTTTGCTTTTGGCGTTGGGATTCGTATGTACGCTTGTGTGTGTGAGATTTTGTGTTCTCTGCTACGCGTGGGTTTGTTGGCAATAGATGTGAGTGAATGCACACAAATGCAATTGGGAATCGGAATCGTTAAATTTGTTCTTAGTTTATTTATTTTTGTTGTTTTTTTTTTGTGTATTTTAAACGATCACTTTATGCATATATGTAAATAGTACAACATTAAAAAAAATTTCGTATAAATAACCCTTGCTGCGGAATTTATTACAAAATATGAGTATCAAACACCCACACAATCAAACAATTGGAATCTGCAGTGCAGTTATACATCCATACATCAGTATGTACGATAGGGCTCGGCTTTTGCGCGCTGCAGCTCGCTTTCCAATTGAAGCTTTTTTGCCGATTTGATTTGTTGTTTTCTTTTCAATTTTTTTCTAGGCGATTCTATATTTACTTTTGTTAAACTTGCAGCAAAATTGCATGTATAAAGATAAAATTGTGTTTGGAAAATGAGACTTCAATATCCGTAAAACGAAGCGAACACGATGAAAAATCCACTGAGAGTAACATCTGTTGGGCAGTGTGGCCGAAAATTTAAACTATGGATATGCGGATTTTTGATATACTGAGCGAAAACCAAAAAAAAATATACTGAAAAGCTAGTGTTGGGTAAACAGTGCTCATTTAGGTGAACATGTTCACTTGTTCTTTTTTTTAGGTGAGTCAACTCACTCAGATCGCTCACTTGTTCAGTTGCTCAGTCACTCACTTGTTCAGTAGCTCAGTGGCCAACTGCTCTAAGTCCCTCACTCAACAAATAGAAAATTTCATACGTTATGCATTTCATACATTTCAATTTAAATCGGATTCATCACTTTATTATGTTTAATATACATGTACATAAAACTAAAGCAACAAAATTATATATAAAATAATTATAATATATTCCCTTCATAACAAACAACCAAATTAAAAAGTAAAATAATGAAAGTATTTATTTCCCTTCTCTTCTTTATACTTTTCTCCAAACGAATAAAAGGAAATAAAGAATAAGAGCATTTGGGCGATAGTGAGCAAAGCAAAACAACTGAACAAGACTGAGCAACTGAGCAAGTGAACAAAAAAGAGCAAAACAGAGCAACTGAACAAGACTGAGCAACTGAGCAAGTGAACAAAAAAGAGAAACTGAACAAGATTGAGCAACTGAGCAAGTGAGCAAAAAAGAGCAAGTTGGAAGGAACATGTTCAGTTGCTCACTTCAGGGAGCAACTCTTTTTTGTTCACTCACTCATGAGCAACCCAACACTATAAAAAGCGCACTAATCGGTCACACTGAAGAGCTGCCACACGATGTAGCCCGCAAAATTTTCAACAAATCATTTAAAAAAAAACGTTTAAAAGTTATCTTCTAGTAAAAGAAAGTTAAAAGAAATAAGGTAAACTGTGTAAATTATTTAAATTAACTATTTTTGGACCGTAAATCGCTGTTGCACTCATGTTTACAAAATGTGCAATGTACTTAAAAAAGTAAGCCATAAGTGGCTTATTCATGCTTCAGACAACAGGTGTCGCCACAGTTTTGAAACGTGTGGCAGCTCCCAGAATAAGGAAGACATACATTTGTTTCTTAAATTTTTTAAAAAGGCTTTTGTGTAATTTTCTTTAATTTTGCAGCTAGAAGTTGGAAAAGTGTCATTAATTTTTGTGGGAGTTTTGTCCAAACTATAATTTTACATTTTACAATTAATACAAATTCACTGATATTCATAAAAAAAATCACTTTTTTTTTACTTATAATTCATATGGTTTAATTAATTTGAATCTAATTTCAAAATGATTTAGAAAGCTTGCCTGACAACAAGTTCTAGTTCCTAACGGGCGACAGCTTGTGGCGGTCAGGCGATAGACAATGTAAATGTTCGATAATGAAATTTTGTTATCGAGCGTCGTGCAGCTCTGTTGTTTACAATTTGGAGGCGCACGTGCAAACACGCGGAGTTTTTGTTTTGTTTTTTTTTTCTGAATAAATATACAAATAATTAGAATGCCTCCTGTTGCGCAAGAAGGCAATTGCCTTATCTATCGGGGCAGCAACTTTCTGAAACAGCGCCTTGTGCTGTCCTGTCTCAGTGGCAAGCCAGTGAAAATCACACAAATCCGCTCCGAGGACGAAATGGCGCCCGGACTGCGCGAATATGAGATCAGTTTAATACGACTGTTCGACAAACTGACGAATGGCACCAAAATTGAGCTAAATCCCGCTGGCACGAGTGTGATGTTCAGTCCCGGCCTGTTGCACGGCGGCCATGTGGAACACGATTGCTGCGTGCAGCGCGGCATTGGATACTATTTGGATGCACTGATCGCACTGGGTCCGTTCTGCAAGATGCCGTTGCAGTGCCACCTGCGCGGCGTCACCAACAGCAAGGACTCGCCGTCGGTGGATCATGTGAAGGGCGCTGCGCTGTCGCTGCTCAAGCGTTTCCTCCTGGTCGACGAGGGCCTGGAGCTGCGTGTGGTGCGTCGCGGTGTTGCGCCCCTGGGCGGTGGCGAGATCGTCTTTACGTGTCCCGTGCGCAAGAGCCTGCGTGCCATTCAGTTCCAGCAGCAGGGCATGGTGAAGCGCATCCGCGGCACCGTCTACGCCTGCAAGGTGTCGCCCGCGATGGCCAATCGTACGGTGGAGTCGGCCAAGGGCTGCATGCTCAAGTTTCTGCCCGATGTGTACATCTATACGGATCAGAATCGCGGCAAAATGTCGGGCAATTCGCCAGGATTCGGCATCTGTTTGCTGGCTGAAACCACAGACGGCGTTTGCTTTGCTGCCGATTGCATCTCCAACACCAGGGAAGAGTCTGTAAGTGGTCAACGATTCAACTTGTTCATCTTCGTCTCTAATGTCGCTTGTTGCATTTAGGACACACCTTCAATACCCGAGGATCTGGGCCGGGAAGCTGCCATGCGTCTGCTGGACGAGATCTACCGCGGCGGCTGCTGCGATGCCGCCTACCAATGGCTCGCCGCCCTCTACATGGCCCTGGGACAGAAGCATGTCTCCAAATTTCTAACAGGTGCGTTCATTATATACGAATCATACCTGTTAAATTTCGATCAGAATTACTAATCAATTAGATTATTTATATAATTCACTGTTGAAAAATTTGTGATTATCTTATGATTACGATTAGAAAAAATAAAAAAAAAATCTACTTTGATTGTAAAAATTTGATTTTTACTAAATAATCTAAAAAGATCTTAAAAATCAGAAATAATCAGAAAAAATAAAAAATAATCCGAAATACTCAAAACGATTATTTTTTATTTTTTCTGACTATTTTTGAATAATCGTAATAGTTTAAGGTTTTTTTTTTATTTTTGGTAATCGTAATCATTAAATAATTGGGCAAAACCCAAAATAATCGTAATTTAATCATTGGTTCGACTTTTAAACAAAAATAATTTAATTACTAATGATTATGATTACTAATCATTATTTAACAGGTATGATACAATTTAACAATTACCTCAAAAGAATTCTCACAAAACAATGTCATAAAGAGCAAAGATAAAAAAAAGGAATAGATTTTAGTAAAAAATTCAACATCCAACTAAACTATGTGTATTGATGATCAGGGATTGAAACCAAAACGAATATCGGTTTCAGTTAAGGTTTCAGTTATGTTCGCATTTAGGTTTTCGGTTATCGTTTAGACAAAATCTTTGAATAAAGGTGTCGTGACGGTGAACCGGTTTTTGTATGTTTCGGTTTTGAAATACCGGTATGGTTTCGGTTCACAAACAAAAAATCTCTGCAAAACTATAATTATATTAATAATATAACATTAAAAGTTTTTAAAAAGACATTACTTTCTTAACGTTTCATTCACACATTTATTTCACGAATTCTTCAGTTTTATGTAGTTAAGTTACATTTTAACATGTAATTTTTCAAATTTATTTTATTTGCGCTTATTCAGTGCTATGAAAATTCGATCATGAATATCACAAATAAAAATTCAAAATTGAACATAAGAAAATTAAAATCAAAAATCAAAATTAAAAATGAAATATAAAAAAGAAAATCAAAAATAAAATGCGAAACTAATAACAAAATATCAGAGATTGTAAACCAGACTTATGAGTCGGAAAAAATCTTAAGTCTAAAAATTTTTATTTTAAATTATTTTTAACTTGTTTTTTAAATTTTTATAATAAAAAATTTAAAATAAAACATGCTTTTAAAATTGGGCTTAAAAGTTACACCATAATTCTAATTTGCAATTTTTAAAATAACAATTAAAAACAAAACTATTTTAAATTTTTATTAATTAGTTATAATAAAAATTGAAAAAGGCTTTTTTTTTCAATGTATAAAAAACCGAAATGAACCCTTATAAATGAAACGGTTATTTCGGTTTACAAAGTTTCGGTTATGAAATTTCTGTCAAATGGAAGTTTTTTTTTCGGTTACGGTTTCAATTACGGATTTCAGTCGGTTTTTCCCGGTTAAAGGTAACGGTTTCTGTTAGGGTTTTAATCCCTTTTGATTATTGTATATTTTTCCATTATTGATTTCCGCTTTTTCACACTTTTTTCTTAAAACAACCATTTAAAAATATAACTTTTTAACGTACTACCTATTTTTAAATTAATTATCATATATTCTATTATTTATTGTGACTTTTTTAATATTAATGACGGGCTCTCCCAACATTTTTGTTCTCTTCTGAATGAAATTTTGGATTTTAAAATTTTTTTTTTTTAGATGGAATATTTTCTCTTATTAATCCCTTGTCATTCTATATTTCAGGTGCTCTATCCACATATACAGTACACTTTTTGCAGCATCTACGCGACTTTTTCTCCATTACGTTCAAGCTGGAGAATCCGGAGATGGATGAGGATGAGGAGGATGATGTTCGTGGAGCGCAAAAGGTCTTAATGACCTGTGTGGGCATTGGGTACACAAACATCAGCAAACGTGTTTTGTAGACTAGTTATAGTAGCTATAAACTATAAACAAATAAATTTATATATGATATTGAATGTATTACATTTGTGTTACTTTATTATCAGCCATATGACAAATGTGTGTATTACATTTCTATAATTTTATTATCATTACTGAGCAACACAAGGCGGATGGAAACAATGTAATATGGCAAATGAATAAATGTATATATTAATTTAATTATACTGCTCATTTACTTTCAATTTAAAGTGTTCGAATTTATTAGAAAAAATTTGCTTATAAATTGAACCAATTTTTAATTTCCTTCTGAATTTATTGAGACAGTTTTATTTAATAATGCAATTTTTATGTTTTAAAAAAAAATGTATATGATAGATGTATGCATTTATTTAATTGTAGATGCAAATATGCAACCTCATATTATTCCGAATTTTATTTGCTTAAAATTTTTATTTATTTTTGATTTTCTTTCCATTCATTCGATTAGAACAATGTTGCGTATTTTTTCAGCTATTCCTTTTTTTTGTTAAAATTTCAATTTTTGTTATGGTTATTCTTACATATTATGCAATATTTATTGAGAGTAAATACGTATACTTTTTTTTTTAAATAATTATTACACAGCAGAAATTTTGTTGTTCTTTTTTTTCAGCTGAAACAGTGAAATCGAGTCAAAAATTTAAATAAGCTAGCAAAGCGATTTTATTTTGTTAATTAAGAATTATTGATTGATATAAATATATGTTGGTTTCTTTTAAAAATACTATCAAAAGGGAAATGCGTTGCATTTGTAATTTGAAGTCATTTAAATAATAACGATAACAATGTATCGAAACTTATCGATGCGAGATATTCGCTGAAGTCTGGCCACACTGTAAAGGAAATTGAATTAAATTGGGCAACATTGTTGCAGGATGCTGAGAATGGAATTTGTAATCAATTTGATTGATTAGATGATGACGAACGATAGATGAGTTCAAGAACCTGAATATGGGCTTCAAGGGCAGGGCGATAAGAGCGCAACTTAAACAGTTTTCTTTACACGCGCTTGCCGAGATCAGCAAAAAAAAAGAAACAGTTTTCTTTTTGAATATGCCAGCAAAACAATTTGACACCGGCGTTGATTTCCGTTATTTTCGCGCTATAAAAGCGAACGACGCTGGGCAGCAAAGTATCAAACGGCAATCAGCGTTTGGACACCATTCACCTAGAGCTGTGATTATTAACTGGAACATTTCCGTAAATCCTTCGAATTCCGTGCATTATGAGTTTGAGACTTTGTTTGCTGGCCTGTTTGGTGGCGGCCGCTTGTGCCACCAAGGACGAGCTGAAGCCATCCAATTGGCTGAGCGCCACCGAGCTGGAGAATGTGCCGTCCCTGAACGACATCACGTTCGAGCGGCTGGAGAACATGCCCCTGCAGAAGGGCGCCAAGTTGATGGAGAAACTCTGTAAGTGTCCAAGTTAACCGGTTAACCGTTAACAAATCCGTAATCGTAACCGCTAAACGGTATTAACCGATTGAAATTGGTAACCGTCACCAGTGCTGCCAAATATTTTCCGAAAAAAAAGACAAAAAGGCCAAAGAAAACGGCGGAAAAAAAGCTGAAAAACTTAAAAATAAGACAGAAAATCAGGCCAATTTTTTTTCCTCATTTTTTTTTAATTTTAAAGTTTCAAAGCATTTTCAGTGATTTTTTTCGGCATTTTCTTTGACATTGAACTTCGAACCAAAATTTGGACGTATTTTCAACATTCTCCCATTTTAAGAGGTGAATTTTGGTGTACTGAAAAAGTGTTTTCGCCTTTATAATATTTGCATTTTCAAAAAGTTTTAAAATTGGCAATATAGAATCCTTTTTGGATTCAATTTAATTGAATCTAAAAAAAATATGCCAGATGTTCGGATCGATTTTTGAGATTTTTTCCGGATGAAGCAGTTAAAAACCAGACAAATCTATCCGAAAAATGGTCAAATTGGCATCACTGACCGTAACTGAAACCGTAAACGAAATCATTCAAACCGAAATAGCCGTTTGGTAACCGATTCATGCATAACGGTCATTTTCCGTGCAATAAAGCGTTAAATTGAATCAAAAACCGATTTCGGAAGATTTTCCGTAGTTTATAACCGAAAACCAAAATCCAGTGTCCAGTTAATGCATCACTTAATGCTTCTACACCTCTTCCCTCTCCACCCCTCCCATCTAGATCACATTTCGAGCATCAACAATGATCTGACGCCCAACTTTGTGCCCAGTGCCAGCAACATTCCCGTGTGGATTATCAAGTCCAACGGCGATCGCATGGAGGCCAAGCTGAACAACTATGTGGAGAAGGCCACGGCTCTGCCCGGCTTTGGTGAGGACGAGGTGACCATTGTGATGACCGGTCTGCCCCAGAGCACGCCCACCATCCAGAAGGCCATGCGCAAGCTGGAGCAGGCTTACAAGCAGCGTTACAATGTCCAGAATCAGCAGAAGAACTCGCGCCAGCAACAGCAGGGCAACAAGGATTACGAGTCCACATCCAGCGAGGAAACTAGCGAGGAATGGAAATCAGCCAAGACCACCGCCGGCAATTTGATCGTGAGTTCGATGATAATTAGAGGTGGAGAACTATCGAGGGCACTATCGGCACTATCGATGGTCAAGCGCTATTGAGCCGCCATCGATGGCAGACTTGCACTATCGATAGTAGTCGATAGTTTTATAATACCTAAATTAATAACAATTTAAAATTTTAGTCGGAATTGTATTTAAAAATTTATATTTGGAATTTAACACAATAACACACCATCGAAAACTTTAGATAGCTATCGTTGGCTTGAAAAATAATATCGCTGACTAATGGTGCCGACTATCGATAGTTCTCTAATGATGATGCTGAACTAACTAACTGAGATCGTTATTTAAAATCCCACTCCGATTCTATTGCAGATTATTGACTTGGGCAACACCTTCACCAGCTTCAAGCGCTACGCTTTGTTGGATGTCGCCGGCACCGGCGCCATGATCGGACACACTCTGGTCGATCTCACCAACAAGGGTGTGCCCCGCGAGATTATCCATTTGGTTGGACAGGGCATTGCCGCCCATGTGGCTGGTGCCGCTGGCCAGGAGTTCACCCTGCACACGGGCAACAAGCTGCGTCGCATCACCGGTCTGGATCCCGCCAAGATGATTGGCAAGGCTCGCGACCAGCTCGTGGGTCTGTCCCGCGGCAATGCCGATTTCGTTGACGCCATCCACACATCCAGCCTGGCCATGGGCACCCCCATGCGTTGCGGCGACGTTGACTTCTATCCCAATGGCGTCAGCCAGGCCGTTCCCGGTGCCCAGAATGTGATCGAGGCCGCTGTTCGTGCCACTCGCTACTTTGCCGAAACTGTGCGTCCAGGTGGCGAGCGCAACTTCCCCGCCGTTGTGGCCAACTCCCTCAAGCAGTACAAGGAGAAGAACGGCTTTGGCCAGCGCGCCTACATGGGCATCGATGCCAACTACGATCTGCAGGGCGATTACATTCTCGAGGTCAACGAGAAGAGTCCCTTCGGCAAGCGCGCCTCCGCGGAGAAGCAGAACAACTATCACCACTCCCATGCCCGCAACTAAGTCCATAATACGAGTACAACAGCAACGACAACATTAGCTCCAATTAATAAACTAAACTAAAAACAATTTGAAAACAAAACAACAAAAAAAATAAACAAGCAAATTTTGTAAGCTACACATATTGTATAACGCTTTTCGAAAATTGCGCGCCCTTTTATAACAGTTCGTGAAAGCAACCACTTATCGATAAGCACTTATATCGATTTTAATGGATATCGCTTTTTGAAAGCTGCGCGCCCTTTTATATCAGTTCGTGAAAGCGACCACTTATCGATAAGCACTTATATCGATTATAATAGATATCACTTTTTGAAAGCTGCGCGCCATTTTATAACAGTTTGTGAAAGCAAACGCTTATCAATCAAAAGTTACTAACATCGATTATAATGGATATCGCTTTTTGAAAATCGCGTGCCATTTTATAACAAATCGTGAAAGCGAACACTTATCGATTAACAGTTACTTATATCGATTATAATGGATATCGCTTTTGAAATGTTGAGCGCCATGCACTTGGCGTCATCAGATGCGCACAGCTGTTGTTTTGCTGTGTATGCATGCATATACATAGTAAATACATACATACATATGCACATATATTTTTATGTGTGCGCACGTACTCCCGAAGTGGAGGAGCATGCGCCATGTGCGTTTGCCTTTTGTAAATGTCAAAGTTGAACTCCATATCAGAGGTAAGCAAGGAGCCAGGGAAAGAGCAACAAAGCTACAATAGATTAAGAGCCACAGTGACAAGAGTAAACAAGAGTATGGTTGCTGCTTTGTTTGTTTGTTTGTTGATTTTTCAGTTTCCGCAGAAACGGCGCAAAAACGTCATGAATGTGTTTAGCATTGTTTGTTTTGATGGGAACGGCGTAGCCATTTCATGTTTAGGACAGAATGCATAGACCCATGATCGAATTTATTAATCATACACACACATGCATAGGTACATTGTATGTGTGTGTATGTGGGGTGCATGGAAGCCCAGTTCGACCTTTACGTCAGTGTCAGAGTCTGCTGCCCCCCTAAAAAAAAAAACTAGACACCAACGTCAACTGGGACGCAAAACACAACGCATTGCTCTTTCTCTCGTCGCACAAGGACGTCGACACCTGGGGTACATACTTACACACACATACATACGTGGTTCCAACTGCAAATGCAATAAAAATATCAAAATCTAATTTGCTAAAAACCCCTTTTGTAAATTTTCGTTGCCTACGGCCAAGACACAAGTGAGATTGAGAGCTTTTTTTTGTATGCGTTTTGGCGCTTTCTCGCGCGCTTTTGCTAAATTGATCAAAACTGAAGGGGCGTTCCGCGAGACTGCAGCCTTCTTATCTTATCAATTCTGATCATGCTTAAGCTTATTAAAATTAAACATACAGTCGAACTTCCCTAACTCGAATCACCATTATCCACGAAAAAAGTTCGAGTTAGGGAGACTTCGAGTTAGAGAAGTAGAATTGTATGAAATTTGCCTAGTATTGCCACTCGATTTTGTTCGAGTTAGGGAAGTTCGACTGTATTTAAAAGGGATTTTTCTTATTTGAATTACATATAAATAGAAAATAGCTTTAGTTAGTAAGCAACTAAATTAATTTAACTTAATTAGCATGGTACTTAAAAAGCTTTCTTGCTTAAAATTGTTCTCCATTAGAGTAATAAATGGCCTCCCCAATTAATTAATTATTATAAGCAGGGATTAAAGCCCTAACCGAAACCGTAACCTTTAACCGGTAAAAACCGATTGAAATTTGAAACCATAACCGAAACCGTAACCGAAAAAAAAATTTTCATCTGACCGAAACCTTTAAACCGAAATTCTGTAAACCGAAATAACCGTTTAGTAACCGTTTCATTTATAAGGGTTAATTTCGGTTTTTCATACATCTTAAAATAAATTTTTATTTACAATTTTTATAATAAAAATTGAAAAAAAGTTTTATTTTTAATTGATATTTTAAAAATTGCAAATAAGTGCTATGGAATAACTTTAAAGCATGTTTTACTATTAATTTTTGTTATAAAAATATAAAAAACAAGTTAGAAATAATTTTAAACGAACAATTTTGAACTGTTTGATATTTTCCGACTCATAAGTCTTGTTTGCGATTTTTGATATTTTGTATTTTATTTTCTTTTTGCCTATTTAATTATTATTATTATATTATTAATATAATTATGTTTTTACAAAGAAATTTTTTTTTTGTGAACCGAAACCATACCGGTATTTCAAAACCGAAACATACGAAAACCGGTTCACCGTTACGAAACCTTTATTCAAAGATTTTGCGTAACCGATAACCGAAAACCTAAATCCGAAGATAACCGAAACCGTAACTGAAACCGATATTCGTTTCGGTTTTAATCCCTGATTATAAGGATAAATGGAAAAATAATAATTTGATTACAGTCGAACTTCCCTAACTCGAATCACCATTATCCACAAAAAAAGTTCGAGTTAGGGAGACTTCGAGTTAGGGAAGTAGAATTGTATGAAATTTGCCTAGTATTGCCACTCGACTTTGTTCGAGTTAGAGAGACTTCGAGTTAGGGAAGTTCGAGTTAGGGAAGTTCGACTGTATTTTGCAATAACACTCATACAGCACTTGCACCAGCTTTTCATTTTTCAGCTGTTTGCTGGAATGCCCCATGAGAGAGCTCTCTTTCTCTCTCTCGCTCTCTCCAGTCTTTCATATTGTTGGCGCTTCAGCTGGTGCTGCTTCTTTGCTTCCTCTGTTTCGTTTTCGTTTTCAGTTCAAAAGCGAACGCGGACGTGTGTCGGTCGTTGCAGCCGTCGCTCGCTACGCCTACGCTGTCGTTCTGTGTGTCCGTCTTCTGATTGCAAAAAGCAGCAGCAGCAGCATTTGCAAAAGGCAAGGAAATTTAACAAACAAATTTTCTTCTCGCGTGTGCGTATGTTTATTGCGCGATGCGTTCAAAAAAATAAATAGTTTGAATAAAAAGAGAAAAACGGAAAATCGCAGAAAAAATTTGTTTTCTTTTTTTTTTTGTGATTGTTGTTGGTTTTGTTATTGTTATTTATCGGGCACAGCTGCTGGGAATAGATATGTGAGTTTTCATCATACATACATACATATACATATATATACACAAGTATGATGTTTGTTTTGTTGTTGGTAGCGAAATTGTTGCAAGCAAATTGACAAGTGCGCAAAAATCAGAAAGGATAACGGCATTCTATGCTTGTGTGCAATGTTTTCGTGTGCGTGTGTGCGTAAACGTAAATGCGTAAGCTCAGAGCCTAGGCTAGAGCTTTGCTCTCTCTCTCTCTCCAGCTGCCAAGGTTCTGTTCCAGTGGCAAAAGAAAGCAACAACAACAACCACATACATACATACATGCTGCACTAAAACACACTTGTCCTGTGCGTGTGTATTTGTGTTTGTACGCGTATTACGCATATATGCGCATGTGTGTGATAAGAATTTTTTCAGCTGCATTTTGGCATTTAAAGTGCTTCTCTCTTGTACCTCAACAAATTTCATTTTCCTTGCGTGACTAGGCCACACTTTTCCCTTGGAAACCTTTTTGGTGCGTGCGATTTGAACTCCCAAAACGACGCAGAGCGGATTAAGTTCTTGTCGTTGTTGTTGTGTGCGGCTCCCAGTTGTAACATTGAAAAATTCTCTTGTCTCTGTGATTTTTGTTTTTATTTTTTGAGTGGTTTTTTTGTTGTGGTTAGGTGATTTGAGCCTAGGGCTAAAATACTCAAAAAAAAAAACAGTGTGCAAAGTGCGCGCGCATTGGCTTGAATTTGGTAATTTGTTTTTGTTGTTGTCTGCTGCTGCTGCTATTTATTTATAAATAATTAATAAACATAAAGCGCGCCACAGGTGTGCACAGAGAAAGAGCGAGAGAGAGAAAGAGAGAGAGAGAGCTCTCGACCCCTACAAATAACACTCACCTTTGCTGTTGTACTTATGTATGTGTGTGTGTGTGTGTGTGTGTGTGTATTTGCAGTTGTGCCCTCTTTTTGCTTCTCAGCTTATATTAGCCCTTGTACCTTGCACTCAGTTTCAGCTTCACTGCCACTTGGTAGAAAGCTGCAAGTGATCACAAATCTATTCACAATCAATTTTCTTGCTTAATTTTGGATTATGTATATTATTGTGAATTACTCACACTCTCTCGACTACTCATATTATTTTGTTGTCTCTCTCCTCCATCGCCGCGACGCGTTGCTTCCGGGGCTTTCACGTTCAATTACTTCTGCTTGAATGGTCAGCAGCAGCAGCGACGTTGACAGCGGCAGCGACGGTAGCAGCCAGTGATGCCAAATATTTTCCGGAAAAAAAGACTAAACGGCCGAAGAAAACGGGGAAAACATAGCTGAAAAACTAAAAACAAAGACTGAAAAACAGGACCAAACTATTATTCCTATTTTTTTGGTAACAGTCTAGTTGCGGCACTACTCTAAAAAAAAAAAAATTATAAATTCAAAAAGAGGGCGATTTATCATGAATTTTGATGAATACAATTTTTACCTGGTCTCTGCTAGTTTTTTTTTAATTGAATTTTGATATTTTCAATGCAAAATGCACAAAGCAGCCATGCAAAAGCTCATTTTGCATTACAAATTTATAAAATTCCATTAAAAAAAACTAGCTGAGACCCGCTAAAAATTTGTTCACCAATAATTCATTATAAACCGCCCTCTTTTAAATTCATAATTTTTTTTTTTGGGAGTAGAGCCGCAACTAGACACTTTACAACATTGTTTTTTACAATTTAAAAGTTTCAAAGCATCTTCAATGAATTTTGTCGGCATTTTCCTTGTCCTTGAACTTCTCCCATAGTGCTTCGGACCAAAATTTGCGACGTATTTTCAACATTCTCCAATTTTAAGAGGTGAATTTTGGCGTACTGGGAAAGTGTTTTCGCCTTTGTATCGTTTCCGTTTTCAAAAAGTTAAAAAATTGGCAGTATAGAATCCTTTTTGGATTCAATTTAATTTAATCTTAAAAAAGTACAAGATTTTCGGATAGAAGATGTTCGAGATTTTTCCCGGCTGGAGCAGTTAAGAACTCAGACACATCTATCCGAAAAAAGGCCAAATTGGCATCACTGGTAGCAGCGGCAGCGCGGCATTTATTACCGTTTGCGCTTTTCGGGTTTTCTTTTTCTTTCGTTTTTACTTAGTTTTTATTTTTTTTCACATTAACAATTACTGTGGCAATTTATTCATCAAGCAGCAAAGCGTGCAAACAACAGTAACAAACTCATACCACTAAAGCGACACGAACTAAGCAGAGCACCAGATGTTTTTGTTTTGTTTTTGTTGTTGTTGTTGTTTGTGCAAATTGCTGTTGCTGCTTCTTCTGCTGCGACTGTTGCTGCTGCTGCTGTGCCTATAAGCGCATTACTTGCATCGCTATTGTTGTTGTTGTTGTTGCTGTCGTTGTCCATTTCACCGTTACTATGCAAACTTTATTTTGACACACACACACACATACACAGCTTTTATAAAAGTTTCAGTTTTGCGGCTGCTGCTGTGTCCATTTCGGTTCCCCCTCTTCCATCGCAGGCCCAACAAACCCTTGACATACGGTTGATTGTCATAAAACAAACTGTAAAATGACAGACAGGCAATAAACACGACCCGCGTTCATGTTACGTGCAAAGTGCACAGATTTATACACACATACATATGTGTATGTATGTTTATAACGCGTACATTCATCTTCATATTTACTATCATATACAGTCAAGATAAATTATCAAAAAATTTGATTTCTCTTAAGAGCTACACACACAAAGTGACAAATTATGCGATGTATTGTACATTTTTATACATTGCAGTAAAATGCCATTGTAGCGTTACCTTCAGATTAAGTATTTATGATGTACACACGTATAATGAGATCTTAAGATTCATTTCCCTTAGGCGTTTTCTAAAGTCAACTCATATTTGTATAGTGTCAGTTTCAAGTGCTGTCCATCTCATCGTTTCTATATACTTTTCAAGTCTATGTAAAAACATTCAGGGCCGTTCTCTCAACATCTTGCCAACAACATTACAGGCTAGTTGAAATTTAGTTACTTGTCAAAAATTACAGGGCAGATCATTCAACCTGTATAACATCAAATTGGCAATGCCGAACGCTATAAAAATTACAGCATACAGTCGAACTTCCCTAACTCGAACTTCTATAACTCGAATTTTCTCTAACTCAAACAAATTCGAGTGGAAATAATGTTTGCTAAGCAAATTTATTACAAATCTGCTTCAAACTTCCATATGTCGAATTTCTCCATAAACCGAACAAAAAAAATTGGCCCGTGCTTCTGTAAGTCGAATTTTTTTACATAAGTAAATAAACAAAAAAATTTGAATTTTTTTTCGTTTCTGTTTTATGCTATCGTTACCGGCTCACTTGAATATGTAATTGACATATGGTATGGTATGGCTTTTGAAATTGCTATAGGAAAGATGTTCGTAATGTACTTCTTTGTCAGCTCATCATCTCAAGATTATTTACCATGGCACTATCACGTCTATTAAGATGTTTATCTCAAAGAAAACAGTTTTCACTATATTAAAAAATCTAAAATTAATTATGATGGCATTTAAATTTTGGATACAGCAAATGCACGAAAAAACCAATTTTTGAGAATATCGACAGGTCTTGAACAATCTGTAATCTGCTTTTGTTGAAAATATCAAGAAAAGTTTGCAATTTGTACAGTATTTATGAATGAATGAAATTGTAGTTTCTTTTAAATGACCGATAATGGTGATTCGAGTTAGGGAAGTTCAACTGTATCACATTTTGGTCTTTGGATTTTATTTTGAATTTGGATGGTATAAAGCAGTATTGAAAGGCAGAAAAGATACATATTTTTGTAGTGTAAAGCTTTTAAAATTTAATCTTAGATTAAATTGTATAAAAAGTTTTTTTAATTGCATCCACACAAGTTGCTTTAAAAGCATCTTAAAGTCTTAAGACAGACTTGATAAATAACTAAAAATAATCGCTCACGTTTCTATATTCCATAGTTGCAAAAGCAGCTGCTTAACTATAGTTATCAAAAGACTTTAATCTAGTGCATGAGTGACTCTTTAAGCAAATGTCATCATGTCATAATTAATGTGAACATCTTAGGTAACTAGCTTGACGCTTGAATACATTTCTGTCAGCGACGAGTACGAATATGTATCTACTATGGAAAAATGCCATGTAATTTATTTTTGTTTCCCCTCACATCTCTCTCTCACTCTCTCACTCTGTTGCCTCCTATGTAGCACTGTTGTCCTCCCATAATTATTGATTACTGCTTTTGTGTGCCTCGTGCAGTATTGTTATTAAGTGGGCACGCTTGTCACAAAGTAGGGTGTAGAGCGGGTAGGGTGTTTGCTCCATATTATTGGGTGGCCTCATGTGTGGCAAGGCAACATTGTCAATCATGAAATGTCATTAATTACCAATACCAATACCAATTGCCAGAGCTGCCACAAAGTGTCGACGGGCAAGGCTGTGTCCATTAAGTAGATAGCCCTAGATACCGTAGATACTTTTCACCTACAGACATGCATGCATCCGAGTACATAACACATACATATGTATCTGTATCTGTGTACATACATATATGAGTCCAAGATACTCAAGTACCTACGCAGCTGCAAAAAATACAATGAGAAAATAAATGAATAAATAAAAAATGAACAAAAAGAAACGGTTTTTTGTCAAGCGACATAAACAATTTATCACAGATAAAATGATAAGATTAAAACGACAAATTTAGTCGTGAAGGTGGAGTTGGGGTTACGTTTGGGGATTGAGGTTGGGGTTATTGTGCGACTTATGTTTATGCGTTTAATCAAACAACAGTTACACACACACACGACACACACACACGACAACACACCTGCTTCCACTCCCACTCCCACTGCGACTCCCACAGGTCAGTTGCAAATACGAGCTACGACTGCTCTAAATAACGCTACAATTTTTCCCATTCCTTCAAAATGCTAATTTATGGTGCTAGTTACATACAGTGCTGGAAAAAATAAAAGAAACGACAGTCATTTTAATATTTTAAGGGGTTACATGGGTTTCACGATTTTTCGAAATCAATTTTTTTTGTCTTATTGTCCTATTAAAATCTAGAACATCTTTTCAATACTGTAGCAAAATTTCAAGTCTATCCGAGTAATAGTTTTGGAGATAAAGACCAAAGATATAATATCTTGATAAAATTTTACACAGCTTTCGAGATACAATTTACAAGAACTTGAACGAAGGATTTTATATTTTTTTCAATAACAACAATGTATTTAAAAAAAAAAAAAAAATGCTCAGAAATTTTGCCATTTTTTTTTTTTTGTAGTAAATCTCTGCCAAATATCAATTTTTTTTTTTTTTTTTTTTTTTCCTTCTTTCAAGTTCACTTCGGATAATCCTGTTAGGAGTAAGGTTGTCAACGTTGACGCAGGGCTCGCCGGAAATGACGACAGTTTTCAATATTTATTTAATTCCTCAAAAACTTCAGTAATCCCTCAATAAAATGTGTATTCTTAATATAAAAGATAGTTTGAATTAAATATTTCATTTTCCATGTTAAAATAGGCCGTTTTTCCCAAACAAAACCCATGTAACCCTTTAAACCAATTATTTAATAATATGATAAAAATACGAAAAGAAAATATCGTTTCTATTATTTTTTCCATCATCGTATGCTTATAAATGCAGATATGGAGTTATCTTATACAAATCGACAATGACTTTAATTCTTAGTTTAATTAATTGCTGATTATTCGACCTTTTGTGTCAATTTAACCAAGAATTTCTTCCGTAACAATAATGCTCATTTATTAATTGATCTTTCAAGCTCATACAGAATATACAGTAAAAAGGGGAACAATCAATAGTTCCTCCTCATGATTTTTATTTCCAAGTTGCTTTCTATGAAAATTTCAGCATGGTGGAAACCATAACAAAGTATTCAAAGTTTTACAGCAAACAAGTTGTATAAAGAGTACGAGACCAATGCCACAATAAATTGCTCATACGTACGCTTTTAATTCCCAAATGCTTGAAACGTGACCTCGACGGATGCGCTTCGTTTGACATTGCAGTCAGTGGATTAAAAGAACCATAACTTTTCTAATAAAAACTGGTATATAAAATCTATTAAAGCTGATTAGATGTTAACCCTTATGTGTGTTCAGTTAGAGTGGCTCATGGCGTATATTGTGCAGAAGTTCCGCTCAAATTAAAAATTTAAAAAATTAAAAAAAATAAATAAAAATATATTAATGCAGTTTTTTTAACGGCGTTTCTATATTAGTCAAGACATTTCCTCTTGTATTCTTTTTATGTAAATAGCCCTTAAAACTAAAACTTCAATTTGGATGTGAAAGGATCGGTTGAAAATAGTGGTTTAGTTTTAAATTTTATTATTTCTTGTATCTTTCTTCGACTATACATTTATATACATATATTTGCTTGATCAAATGCTTTACTAAAGATCAAATTTTTAAAAATTATATAAAATTGGATTTTTGAGAATTTTTGTATTCAAATATTTAACGAGGCTCTACAGCAGCGGTGGGCATGCATGGGCTCCGGGAGCTAGCGGCTGCTCCCAAATTCAGATTTCGTGCCCACCGCTGCTCTAGATTATGATCTTATATCTTTTTCTTTCTTGTAATTTTTTCTGTTATTTATTATAATAATATTATATAGATTTCTGTGGCACTTTAAATACAAACGTCAACAAACCATCGTAAAGATTTAAATAAAAGTTATCGTTACTCTTGATAGTATAAGACTATTCATTACTGAGCTTCAGTCTCTATTGATGACCATATATTATTTCACGCATTTTCAGCAATAAATTTGTTAATTGTTTATCTTTATTGGGTGTGTTTGGGATACATTTTAATTAAAATGCTCCATTAAATGGATTGGTAAACATGTTGTAGTTGAGTGTTGAAAATTATCATGCTGATCTGATTATTTCAGTCGCTCGTCGTATCGATTGCACTGCGAGATAGATAAACATATGGACTACAGAGAGAGAGAGAAAGAGGAGAGAGAGACCACATCTCTCCCACTCTGTCTAGCTAAGGTCAATTGCAGATTTCAATGCAAATAAAATAGCTATGGGGTTCTTGACGTCGCATTGCTGTTGTTTTTGTTGTTATTGGTGTTGTTGTTATTGTTGTTCTCATTGTTGTTGTTGTCCAGTTGCCGTTGTCAGCAGTCAACAATAAATCCAATTAGCAAAGCGGTTCAAGGTAACAGCAAAAATTATGCACGATAAACCAAATTCGCTTTGACAATTGTTATTGTTGTTGTTCTTGTTTTTCTTGTTGTTGTTGCCTGTTAAGAAATGTAAGCCGAGTCGACCTTATCGGACATTTTCATTTGGTTTTCATTCTCATTCTCAGTGTGGTACTTGTAGTCAGTCTTTCTAATTGACAGCATGAGTGCCTGTCTGACAGTCAGTTTGTCAGTTTGTCAGCTTGTCTTGTCCCCTGGCGAATCAATAAATGAAACGAAACGGTAATTTACATTTTAGAGCGCACATTACACGGAAGCCATAGCAACTAACTGAACACCCAAGTCCCCAATCCCAAACCCAAGTCCCATTCGCAAGTCTTTGCCACAATCTCTGGCCCCGACGTCAGCCCAAATTTAATCCAACCTTGCCACATTTGCAGGTCATAGACGGCAGCGACGCCTCAGCCATGCGCATCAGAAGCAGCAGCGGCAACAACATCAGCCAACACAACAACAACAACAACAATCGATGATTGCCTCAGAGTAAGGAAATAGAAATATAGAAAGAGCCAGAGTGAAACAGAGACAAAAAGAGAGGGAGAGGGAGAGAGAGAGAGAAGAAAGCCCGCCGTAATTCACCAAAGACGCCGATCAACTCAATAGACAGTCCAAAATGTTGATCAAGGAATACCGCATACCTCTGCCCCTCACCGTCGAGGAGTATCGCATTGCGCAACTGTACATGATAGCGGTAAGTTGTTAATCCCTTATTACATCTAAAAGATTTTTGTTTTTTTTCTTAATTTTAGTAATATTAGGAACTCTTCAGGTGCTGAGATGAATATTATGCTAAATATATACGAAAATATGTTCTTTATGTAGAGTAGAAAATTCTCCTTTTATTTTATATTATTTGAGGCATTCTATATATTCACAAAGAACCTATGAAAAGTGCTATTAGTAAAGGAACTTTTATATACAAATTTTGTATTAAAAATGCATTAAAATCAGTTTTTGTAAGTAGTTTTCAATTTAAAATGTAAGAAAACCTTTGAAAAAAGATATGCATATGTATTTTAAAAAGAACAGTCGAACTTCCATAGCTCGAACTTCTATCACTCGAATTTTTCTCTAACTTAAACTAAATCGATTGGCAATAGTGTTAATAAACTTAAAAAAAATTAATTCCATAAGTCGAAGTCTCCATAATTCGACCTTTTTTGGATAATGGTTATTCCAGTTAGGGAAATTCGACTGTGTTACATTTTAAAACTTTTGAAATAGGTTTTGAAATATTAAATCTAGCAAGATGCATATAAGTAATTTTAAATAAAACTGATTTTGAATATCTTGAAAAATCTAGATATATTTTGAACAAATCATTTGAAGCTGGCAGTGTAGTGTTAGAAATCTTAAATTTATAGCCTAAAAATCATTACTAAACTTAGTTAATGAATTGAATTTAATTTAAAACAGCATTCTATCAACTTGAATAAAATTTAAGCAAGTCAAAATTTATCAAAAATAAGGCAACGAAAAATGAAATGCATGGAAGGAAAACAAAACTATGTATCTCAATAGAAAGTAACAAGTGAATAAATTATATTACTGCATAGTGATTTTTTTTATTTTTACATCATTTTTATTGTATTATAGTGAATTTGACTACAAAATACAATTTATTTTTTTCTTGCCATCATTTGATTTATGTTTTTGGTCAATACAAATTTAAGTAAATAAATATAGGCTTTGTAAACAAATTTATTCTTGCTAGTTTTAGAAGATGAAAGGTCAAAACGAGGAGAATGTTTTACACTACACATATTGTTTATGTCTAGAACTATGTATTCTCTGCATTTATCTAAAATAGACTGATCTATTTATATTCTTCAACTTAATTAATTCACACACAGAAAAAGAGCCGCGAGGAGAGTCATGGCGAGGGCAGCGGCGTTGAAATAATCATCAATGAACCATACAAAGATGGACCTGGCGGCAACGGGCAGTATACGAAGAAGATCTATCATGTGGGCAGCCATTTGCCGGGCTGGATCAAAAGTAAGTGAACAAATAATACAAATATAGTTTCAGAATATATACTCATATTATCAAGATCAAACCCAAAGCAGATAACTATATTTAAAGTCTACGAATAAGATACATTTAGCTAATGATCAATGTTCTATAATGCTAAAATTGCATATCCAATTCTTGGAACAATGTATGAGAATTTCGTTCCTAAGCATTCGACAGCTTTCTTTAATTTTTAAGTGAGTTTCACATTAAAATTGTTCCTTGAAAACATTTTCAAATGGTTCTTTTTTTCATTGAAAAGAAATTGCCTAAATAATTGTCTAAAATTTCTATTCAAATTGGTTTTAAATATGAATATATCTTAAAATTCTGTAAACATTCAAAACAATAATGCTATTATATTAAAGCTATATACATTCAAAATGAATTAAAATGAATATTTTTAAATATAATCAGGGGTGCCACAGAAATCGCTTTCGCTTGAATTTCACTTTAATATGTATGACATTAAAGTGAAATTTAAGCCAACGCGATTTCTGTCGCACCAATGAATATTTAAGTTAGACGAAAACAAGCGGAATTGGCTAAAGTCCAGCTGCCGACTATAGGATACTCGTTACCTTTTTAAATGCATATAAAATATTTTTTATTGCGTTCTTTTAGGTTCTTTTTTATTACATCGTTTGATACTTAAAACAGCCATTACCACCTTTCTATTTGTCTGATCTTGTCTCGTTTACGTTGGATGTTAGCTAATAATAGTAGTTAACGTTAATTACCAACAAATACGTAATATCTTAAAAATTGTGCGTGTAGAAACAAACTTGATCTGCGTGGGGTGTGCCAAATTTGGTTGCTCTAGCTCTTATAGTCTCTGAGATCTAGGCGCTCACTTAAACGGACGGATATTTTGTGTTGATTACCGAATAAATACCTTCGAATTTGTAGGTCTGCTGCCCAAGAGCGCGTTGACCGTGGAGGAGGAGGCGTGGAATGCGTATCCTTATACGCGCACTCGCTACACCTGCCCCTTTGTGGAGAAGTTCTCGCTGGACATTGAGACCTATTACCATCCAGACAATGGTTATCAGGACAATGTGTTTCAGCTTTCGGGAAGTGATCTGCGTAATCGCGTTGTGGGTAAGTTAAAAAATGGGCATCAAATTATAAATAAGAATTTTATTGACAGTATTTAAATATTGTAATTTCGACAGATGTAATTGATATTGTCAAGGATCAGTTGTGGGGTGGCGACTATGTCAAGGAGGAGGACCCCAAGAATTTTGTGTCGGACAAGACGGGACGCGGTCCGCTTGCCGACGACTGGCTGGAGGAGTATTGGCGCGAGGTGAAGGGCAAAAAGCAGCCGACATCACGCAATATGTCCTTGATGACCGCCTATAAGATCTGTCGGGTGGAGTTCCGCTATTGGGGCATGCAAACCAAGCTGGAGAAGTTCATACACGATGTGGCGTTGCGCAAGACAATGCTGCGCGCCCATCGTCAGGCCTGGGCGTGGCAGGATGAATGGCATGGTCTGACCATCGAGGATATACGCGAGCTGGAGCGTCAGACGCAATTGGCGCTGGCCAAGAAAATGGGCAGTGGCGAGGAGTGTAGCGATGGTAATACATATTTATATTATTATACATATTTATTTAAAACGCGAATGCAGAACACTTTATTCTTCTTTGGTTAGCAAATCTAATTCTTATGCTATATTCGTTAACAGTGAATGTTAAGTTATTAACAGAGTATGCTATATTATTTTTAGTGTATGTTATGTTTATTTACAGAGTATGTTATATTCGTTAACAGAGTATGTTAGGTTATTAACATTGTATGTTAAGTTATTTACAGTGTATGTTATATTCGATAACAGAATATGCTATATTTGTTAACAGAGTATGTTTTATTCGTTAACAGGGTATGTTAACTTATTAACAGTGTATGTTGTGTGTGTATGTTACTTACAGAGTATGTTAAAATCGTTAACAGAGTATTAACAGTGTATGTTATGTTTATTTACAGAGTATGTTATATTCGTTAACAGAGTATGTTGTTAAGTTAAGTTTGTTAAGTTAACTGTGTATATTATGTTATTTTCAGTGTGTTATATTCGTTAACAGAATATGTTGCGTTATTAACAGTGTCTGTTAAGTTATTAACTGTGTATGTTATGTTTATTTACAAAGTATGTTATATTCGTTAACAGAGTATGTTAGGTTATTAACAGTGTATGTTAAGTCATTTACAGTGTTTGCTATATTCTTTAGCAGAGTATGTTAGGTTATTAACAGTATATGTTAAGCTATTAATGGTGTATGGTATATTCGTTAACAGAGCATGTTTTATTCGGTAACAGAGTATGTAAAGTTATTAACAGTGTATGTTGTGTGTGTATGTTACTTACTTTGTTATTTTTAGTGTGTTATGTTATTTTCAGTGTATGTTATATTCTTTAACAGATTATGTTAAGTTATTAACAGTATATGTTATAGGCGACAATTACATTTAATTAATATCCATGTCTGTTTCAATATCCGCTTCAATATCTATCCCATTATCAATCTCGATTATTTTAGAAGAAAGCACCTCTGAGCCGTATGTGAGCAGTGCAACCACAGCACCAACGTTGGCTGTTGGCGAGCGCAAAAAATCAGCCCCGGCTGTGCCACCAATTGTCACCCAGCAACCGCCCAGCGCCGAGGTCAGCTCGGATGAGGACGATGACGACGACGATGATGAGGATGAAAACGATGGTGTTGGCACCAGCGTTGAGCTGGGCGCTGGCCAAAGCACCAGCAATCAACGTTCTCGTTCCCAAAGCATTCAGCTGGCCAATAAGGCCAAGTTTGGCTCGAAGGGAGCCTTGCACTCTCCGGTGGGCTCGGCGCACAGTTTTGATTTGCAGGTGAGTGACGAAGCTGTTGAAGCCATTGATGTTCCTTCTTCATCATTTGAATCTGCTGTCGCTGTTGTCCATTGTCTGTCCCCTTTGATGTTGTCTTTGTTGTGCTTTGTCCATTGTCAAATGCATTTACAATCTTATCTCTTATCAAACAAAATAATTCTTGAACTTATTGAACTTCTTGATCAAATAGCTCAAGTAACTTTGTGGGAGTTAAAAGTATACAAATATTTTTCTTTTATGGTAATCATCATGAGATTATTGATAATGAATATGTACATAGCAAATATATTTTAATATTGCCTATATAAATAGTCAAAATCACAACTTGAGTTTTATTTTGAAACAAAAATATTGATTGTGTTAAGCAAAAAATATAACTCTAGGAATGTTAATTATTTTATGGGTTTTTATTTTCTTAGTTATAATATTATATTATATATAATATATTATTGGTTAAGTTTTAAAAAATATAAATTCAAATATAATTTTATTTTTAGAATTCAAAATAAATAAATAAATATGAGAGTCCCTGGAATAAAGTAAATATTCGATCTTAAAAAGAGCTTTCTAGCTTATTTAGTCAATAAATATTTTTGCATAAAAAGTCCTTCGGTTCTACACTTGATTAATCCTAACAGTCACTCAACTGAAAAACTTACAATTCATAAGAATTCTTTGTTTGCTATTTAATAATTGAATATCTCCTGTCGTTATTATTATAAATTCAAGAATTTTTTATGCATTTAAAAATTTGACTTGGTTTTCGTTTTGTGTTTTTTTTTTGTCTCGTCCTTTGTATTCTGTGTGTTTTTACTCCCAAAAAAAATTAATCTTTGATTTGCTCTTGTCATACACAAAAACAAATCCAACCACAAAATCACAACACAAACTTTACATCGCAAATCGATACACGATAAACGATAACCGAACCAAATCCGATCCTGAGCAGCCGACAATGACAGCGTCACGTCGACATGTAAGTTTCAGTTCCAGTTAGAGGTGGAGAACTATCGATGGCACTGTCGATAGTGGTCGATAGTTTTTAGATAAGTTTCATACTTTAGTCGAAAAAAATAAGGGGGAAATGGACCTAATAAAAATGTCAAATTTTTATGCGTAGCACATAAAATGAAATAAATTTTTTACTTTTATAAAACCTAAATTAATACCAATTTTAAAAATTTATGGACACTTCCAGAAAATGTCCACCTCGCCCAAAAACGTAAAAATTGATCAAAAACTCACATCTTGTGAAATTTTCTTCCAAAAATGTATTCAAGTTATTTATTTAAGCAATATACGCTAGAAGAAATTCAATTGGATGAACATATAGATTCTATATTGGAATAAATTAACTTTTTCTATATTTTTGGCCATTTTCTTAAAAATTGATTTCCAAAATGTACCGTTTGTATTCTATCGATTACACTAAGTGAGATAGTAATATTGTAACATAAACCATTTTAATACATAGAAATATATTGAAAGTTTAATTTAAAACAAGTTTTATGAGTTTTTTGTATGAACAAATTCTTTTCACAAACTAGGTGGAAATCTTGTCCCGTTCGCGATGTCACGTTACAAATTACTAATAACTTAGTAAAATAAAAAAATGATAGTAACATGTCAAAGTTATTTCTAAAATGAAAAACTTAAGTATTTTATTATGGTTTAAGAGTATTTTCTTCCAAATTTCACGCCAGATTTCGCAGACTTTCGCATTTGTCAAGATGAAAATCCTGAAAATACCCATATGTATCTGTTTAAATAAACAGACTATCGAAAACTATCGATATTTATCGATGGTTTGGGAAATAATATCGCTGACTATCGATGGTGCCGACTATCGATAGTTCTCCACCTCTAGTTCCAATTGCCGTTTCAGTTCAAGTTCCAATTCCAGTTTCAAATCCAATTCCAGCTCCAATTTCAATTCAAATATATAGCGATATACTATTACATCTAATTTATGATGATTAATCAAGTTTAATTTGTTTTCCTCTTCACAGGTCGCCAACTGGCGCATGGAACGCCTGGAGGTGGACTCCAAATCCAATTCAGATGAGGAGTTCTTCGATTGTCTAGGTAAGATTGCTTATTGTTCCCTCCCACATTGAATTCATCTCTGTTTTTAATTGCAGACACAAATGAGACAAATTCGCTGGCCAAGTGGAGCTCATTGGAGCTGCTGGGCGAGGGCGATGACAGTCCGCCGCCACATGGCGGCAGCTCCAGTGGCAGCGGCGGTGGCGGTGGCGGCGGTGGGATTAGCGGGATCAGTGGACGCCAACACAGGCAGGAGGATAGCATCTTCAATCAGGACTTTCTAATGCGCGTCGCCTCGGAGCGCGGCAACAAACGTCAATTACGCTCCTCGGCGAGCATCGATCGCAGTCACGACTCATCGCCGCCGGGATCGCCGAGCACACCGTCTTGCCCCACCACCATACTGATGATGGTGGTGCACGCCGGCAGCGTTTTGGATGCGGCCAGCGAGCTGACCGCCAAGAAATCGGATGTCACCACGTTCCGGGGCTCATTTGAGGCCGTGATGCGTCAGCATTATCCCAGCCTCCTGACACACATGACCATCAAAATGGTGCCGTGTCCATCCATTTGCACCGACGCCCTGGGCATCCTGTCCAGCCTCAGTCCATACTCGTTCGATGCGTCGCCATCGGCGGCGGATATACCAAATATTGCGGATGTACCGATTGGAGCCATCCCGCTGCTGGCGGTGGCCTCGCCCGAGTTCCAGGAGACGGTCAACAAGACGGTGGCCGCCGCCAATATTGTCTATCATGAGTTCCTTAAGTCGGAGGAGGGTCACGGCTTCTCCGGTCAAATAGTCATGCTGGGTGACTCGATGGGTTCTTTGTTGGCCTACGAGGCGCTTTGTCGCTCCAATGGCAGCCAGCCCAATGCCCGAGATCAGTCGGGATCGATCAGCGCCGGCGGCGATTGCAGTCGCATGTCCCGCATGGACGATGACGAGCGATTCATTGACTCGGATCTGGATGCCAAGCGTTTGCTGGTCGCCCCATCGCCGCGTCGTCGTCGCTCCAGCTCGTCCAGCGACTCGAGAGCCACCAAGTTGGACTTTGAAGTCAGTGACTTCTTCATGTTCGGCTCCCCGTTGTCCGTCGTGCTGGCCGCCCGCAAGTTGCACGACGCGAAGGCGGCACTGGCGCGTCCCAACTGCCATCAGGTGTACAATCTGTTCCATCCAACCGATCCGATTGCCTCCCGCCTGGAGCCACTGCTCAGCGCACGCTTCTCCATCTTGTCGCCGGTCAACGTGCCGCGCTACGCCAAATATCCGCTGGGCAATGGACAACCCCTGCATTTATGTGAGTGTCTGTCCCTCTCTATCCCATGAATTACGCCAGCTTCACACTGCGTCACAACTGTGACAGTTGACAAGCCAAATGAACAAAGAAAAACAAGTTCCACAATAAGTTTCCTGAAACAGATTAAGATTAGAAAAGAACATATAGATTAGATTGTATTTACACAGAAAAAGAAGAAAATTCAGCTCTAAGGTAGATTTCGCTCAGATTATAATTTGAATATACAGTAGCGGACAAAGAAAACCGGACACCATAAAAGTGCGGCTTTTGGAGTTTTTTAAAATCTTAACTTTTTCGACCATAGGCAAAACGTACTTGGCCTAGGAACCGTTTGAATGACACAAATCTTTTCTTAACCCATTAAGTACCCATTGAAATTTTCGAATTTTTGTAAGTCTACTTTCGAAACTTTTCCTCGTGCTCCAACAAAAAATGCTTGGATGCAAAAAAATTCTTTAAGCAATTTTAATAGTGACTGCAAAAATAATTTTCAAAAATCTCTTCGCTAGTATTTTCTATAATTTTTTGAAAACTGTTCCTTAAGCTACTTTTTGTAGGAAAATTAGGAAAAAGTGGCTAAAAAAATATTTTTTAGCAATTTTTACAAAATCATAAAAAATACTAGCGAAGAGATTTTTGAAGAAAGTCGTTTGCAGTTACTATTAGAATTTGTTAGTTAAAAAAGTCAAAACTTTTACAAGAATTCAATGGTTGCCTAATGGGTTAAGAAAAGTTTTGTATCATACAAACGGAATTTAAATGACCTTTCCATTGATGTCTAACTTAACATAAAGTAAGTTCAAATTACGAGTAGATTTAACGACTGTAAGTTTTCAGCGTCTCAAGTTTTAATATTTATGTATCACAGACGGACATGACAGCTAAGAAATGGGCTTCGAGTTAAAAAAGACAGATAAAAAAGAAGCTGACAATGTTTGAGTTTCAGCTTAAGCAATATAAATAAATAGTGTTATTCTAGTTCGACTTTTCTGCAAAGAAACTGTTATTAAAAAGTCTTTAAACCTATTTTTTTTTAATAAATTCACAAAATCTAAATGTAGTCAGTGTCTAAAATGAGTCGTTCCCTGCTAAGTACAATCAGAATCTAATCATAAACTGTTCAAGCAATATCCCAATTAATCATTTGATAAAATACAAAGATATACATATGTATAATTAGACCCAGTACTTAAAAAGATTGTCCGGTATACGGAAAAATTAGACGACAGATACTATTAAGTATATGTATCAATTGTGACACTTTGTGACGCAGTGTAAACCTAGCATAATACATTTAGCCAATAGTCTAACTCGCTTTCTCTCTCCCTCTCTCTGGTGTAGTGGAAGTCATTCAATCGCATCCTCAGCATTTTAATGATGGCAATAATCTGCTGGCCAGCAGACGCCTCTCGGACGCCTCGATGCAGAGCACCATCTCGGGTCTCATCGAGAATGTGTCGCTGAGTACCATTCACTCCCGTAAGTTATCCAAAATCCATTCAAAAATCGATACATCATTGAACTATCATCATTTCTATTTCGATTACAGTTCAGAATAAATGGTGGGGCACCAAGCGTTTGGACTATGCGCTGTATTGCCCGGAGGGATTGAGCAATTTTCCAGCGCACGCCCTGCCGCATCTGTTCCATGCCAGCTACTGGGAGAGTCCCGATGTGATTGCCTTCATCTTGCGGCAGATTGGCAAATTCGAGGGCATACCGTTTGTCGGGGCGCACGATGACAAGGACAACGCGTCGTTTCATCCGGGCCAGCCGCGCGAGAAGTGGATCAAGAAGCGCACCTCGGTCAAGCTGAAGAACGTGGCGGCCAATCATCGGGCCAACGATGTCATTGTCCAGGAGGGACGGGAGCAGCGTTTGAATGCCCGTTTCATGTACGGACCGTTGGACATGATAACGCTGCATGGCGAGAAGGTGGATGTGCATATTATGAAGGATCCGCCGGCGGGTGAATGGACATTCCTAACCACCGAAATGACCGATAAGAATGGACGCATCTCGTACAGCATACCCGATCAGTTGTCCCTCGGCTATGGCATCTATCCGGTCAAGATGGTGGTCCGTGGCGATCACACGTCCGTCGATTGTTATATGGCCGTGGTGCCGCCACTGACCGAATGTGTTGTATTCAGCATCGATGGTTCCTTCACGGCATCCATGTCGGTGACCGGCCGTGATCCCAAGGTGCGCGCCGGCGCCGTCGACGTCTGTCGCCACTGGCAGGAGCTGGGATATCTGCTTATCTATATCACCGGTCGGCCCGATATGCAGCAACAGCGCGTCGTCTCCTGGCTCAGCCAGCACAATTTCCCACACGGCCTCATCTCGTTCGCCGATGGCCTGTCCACCGATCCGTTGGGCCACAAGACCGCCTATCTCAACAATCTGGTGCAGAATCACGGAATCTCAATTACAGCCGCCTATGGCAGCAGCAAGGATATTAGTGTCTACACCAACGTGGGCATGCGACACGAACAGATCTTCATTGTCGGCAAGGTGAGCATCAGTCAAGAAACGAAACTCTTTTAAGAAAGATGTTGCCATCTTAATCTCAAGTTACTTTTTTTTTAAGTAATATATATAAATAATATATAATAATCGTATGTTTAATGAGATTTAAGCATTGAAGTATCCACAACTCGCGATTTTTGAGTATTTTAACTCGGTATTTTTTTTTTATTTTGAATCAAGTTAATAAAATCGATTTCCATAAATAACCGACAACTTAAGTAAGTTAATTATGACATTAGAATTTGATTAAATGTTAAAACACAGGATTTTATATTTTAAATTTTTGAAAAAGTTAAGGAAGTCGAAATGTTGATTTTTGAATATTAATCGAGTTAATTGACAACTAAATCGACAACTAAGTTAAGTTAAATATGACATAAGAATTTGATTAAATGTTAAAGCACAGGATTTCATATTTTGAATTTTCGATAAAGTTACGAAAGTCGAAATCTTGAGGCGGAAAATTATTTGAATGAAATGAATTAAATTTGAATGCAGAGTGAATGATAAGATGCCGAACCAAGATCAAAATAACATTCAGTTTTAAAAAAATTATGAACGTTTGAAGCTTGTCTGATTTTCGAGCTACTTAGCAACTTAAGAAGCCCTAATTTTTGTTCATTTTGAATTGATATTTTTGCAAAACAATCATCACTTATAATACTTTGAAATCAAAAATAATAATCACAGAATGTGTAATGAGATTTAAGCAGTGAAATATCGACAACTCGTGATTTTTAAGTATTTCAACTCGATATCGAGCTTAACTTTTATGTTTTTAATTTTCGAAGAAGGTAAGAAAGTCAAAATGAATTAAATTTGAATGCAAAATGAATAATAATAAATACAAAAATGTCGAACCATGCTCAAAATATCATTCTGCTTGGAAATATGTTCAGTTTTAAGAAACTTATGAATGTTTAAAGTTGGTCTGGCTTTCAAGCTACATACTAAGCAACATTATAGTTCAAAATTTTTGTTCATTTTGTCATGATTTTTTTTTTGCCGAGTATCAAATTTAAAATGTTGATGGAAGGAGTTGATTAAACGTTAAAACTCGAGACTTAAGATTCTGAAATTTTCGAAAAGATAAGAGGCGACCCTTAATTCCTTAATATATGTTTTTTGCGATAGTTTTATTAATTTGCCAGGTAAAAGTATTTAAGTAAATTTTTAAGACAAATATATCAATTTTTAAAAACTTAAAAATCCAACTAATCTCGCTTTTTTTTGAATTGTCAATTTCTAGGTCAGCAAGAAGCTGCAATCGAATGCGACGGTGCTGAGCGAGGGCTACGCTGCCCATTTGGCGGGTCTGCAGGCAGTCGGTGGCTCCCGGCCGGCGAAGGGCAATGCCCGCATGGTCATACCACGCGGCTGCTTCAATCTGCCCGGCCAGACGGCGAATCCGCGACGCAGAAGGTAGGTCGCCCAAGGCAAGGCAAGAGGAGAGAAGAGGCTAAAGGTTAAAGCTAAAGAGGGACGGCATGAGACTCCTGTGTGTCCTGTGGCTTGTGAACTTGTGGATTGGAGTCTTGTCCGTCTTGTCTGTCTGTTTCTGTGTATATTGTACATATGTATGTATTTGTATGTGTATGCTTAGTGTTAATAGACAAAGTATGCGAAAGTATGTTATGTACTACTTATTTGTATAGCGTGTATTGCAATGTATTCTAAGCTCTGGTGTTTTGTGCCTTTTTATTTAAATTTGTTTTATTTTATTTTGATTTTATATTTAATTTAACTTAATTATCTCATATTTTTAAGTTTGTTTTTTTTTTTTATATATGATATATAAATTTATGTTTTGTATTTGTGTTGCTGACGTGTCGCATGAACCTCCGCCCACCGTGTCTTGTTTAACCCCCCACCCCCGCATACATACAGTTTGTCAAGAAATTCTTTACACTCCCTTAAAAATGTAATATTTTGACTTTAAATAAGAAAAAAATAGCTTATTATATATATTTGGAAAAGTCGTTTGAATTCCGATTGAATGACACAAAACTTTCCTTAACCCATTGAGTACCCTTCGAAAATTTCGAACTTATGTAAAGGTCACTTTTCAAAACTTTTTTCCTCGATTTTTCACAAAAATATTTTGATGCAAAAAAATTCTTGGAACAATTCTAAGAGTAGCTGCAAGAAAAAATTTCAAAAATATTTTTGCTAGTATTTTAGATAATATTTCCATTTTAACCCAATTTTTCCTCATTTTCATGCAAAAAGTGACTTTTTTGCAGTTTTTCCAAAAATTATAAAAAATACTAGCAAAAATTCTTGGAACAATTCTAAGAGTAACTGCAAAAACAAATTTTCAAAAATATTTTTGCTAGTATTTTAGATAATATTTCCATTTTAACCCATTTTTCCTCATTTTCATGCAAAAAGTGACTTTTTTGCAGTTTTCAATAAATTATAAAAAATACTAGCAAAAATTCTTGGAACAGTTCTAAAAGTAACTGCAAAAAAAATTTCCAAAAAAATTTTTTGCTAGTATTTTTGATAATATTTCCATTTTAACCCATTTTTCCTCATTTTCATGCAAAAAGTGCCTTTTTTGCTGTTTTCAAAAAATTATAAAAAATACTAGCAAACATTTTTTTTTGCAGTTACTCTTGAGAATTGTTCCAAGAATTTTTTTGCATCAAAATATTTTTTGCGAAAAATCGAGGAATAAAGTTGAAAAAGTAGACTTTTGCAAAAATTCAAAATATTCCATGGGTACTCAATGGGCTAAGGAAATTTTTGCATCATTCGAACGAAAATTAAATGACCTTTCCAAATATATATAACAAGCTATTATTTTCTTATTTAAAGTCAAAATATTACATTTTTAAGGGAGTGTAAAGAATTTCTTGACAAACTGTATGTCGTGTCATGTGTCCATCCCAGTTAATAGCTCCCCTTTCCACCATGTTTGTCATCAGCTTATCAAGCTGAAGCCCCATTCACTCTCTATCTCTCTTTGGCATTACCTAATCATGCAATGCATCATGTTTCCTTCCAAACAAACAAACCAACAACAAAAACAACAACAACCATCCCCACCACCATCCCACACACCCCCGATCATCAGCAGCGCCTTTGAGCCGCAACAGCCGCCAGCCACGCCACCTGGCGGCAGTTTGAAGCAACTGAATGAGGGCAATGAGAACGAGAAAGAGAATAAGAGCGAGAAAGAGATTGAAATTGAGCTTGTGTTTGAGGACGGCAAGGATACAGCAGGTCAACATGGCTGATACAACAATCAACTACAACTACAACTACAACTACTACTGCTCCCCCTTCCCCCTCACTTTTGACTAGTCCACCAAAAAAAAAATAAAATAAAATAAAACTGCTTTGTTGTTCCAAGTAGCTTTTTATCTATAATTTTTTTAGATTTTAAGTTTTTTGGTCAGTTGAAAATACTGAACAATTGAAATAATGCCGTTATATCGTATGCTAAGTTCTATATACATATGTATTTATAATGTGAAATTTGTTATTGATTTTATAGATTGTATTTCATGTATTATTTTCGATTGATATTATCTGTTATTGTAAACAAAACGAACAAATGAATGAAACGCGATAAAAATTCTAGCCAAAAAGCAACAAACACACGTTATACGAGTATTAAGTATAAATACAGTAGGTCAAGCAACTGTTTTGACAAAGCAAATAATTTAATTTAATTTTGCTTAATTCCTTTGTTTTTCTTTAAATATTTGAAATATTTAAAACAGGGGTGCCCAAAACTGCCAAATAAAAGAAATCGCACACATGTGTAATACAAAATTTTTTTATTTCAATGTGTACACCGAAAAAAAAGGGGGAACACATTTCTTTAAAAAAAACACACATCACACGTTTCACAACGAAGTGAAGTTTTTTTCTTTCAGTGTACACCAAACGATAAGACAACAACAAAATACATTCGGATTAGCAAAAGCAAAACGACGCAATGCAATTGTTTTTGTTTTGCCAGCAACGAAAGTTGACGGAAAGCGGACAATGCAAAATTTGTTCTTGCTTTGCCGCAACGAAAGTTGACGGAAAGTGTAATGGGCAAAATTTGTTTGTGTAATTTGCAATGTGCGCCAGAAGCTTACCAGTGTGTATTCTCATATGCTTCCCATATCCTATGGGCATTACAAAAACAAATGTGTGCTGTGTGCATAGGCGATGGGCACCCCTGATTTAAAAATTTAATATTCAAGTTTTTGTTTTTTTGATTTTGTAAAAACAGTTACTTGACTAACTGTATATATAGTATTTATAGTACATGTATATTTATATATATATATATCTATCGATGTAATAAAATGCTTTAATTATTTATATAGCAAAATTATAATGATTAGACATACATACATATTATATATAATTTATAATGTTACGATTTCGAATTGTATCTTTTCTTTGTTTGTTCTTTGATTTGAATAACGACGCTTAAAACCGCTTACCGCCCACACGTCACGCCTACTCCCCGTACCGTACCATGTTGATGCGATCCACACAATCAATCAACAAAACACACGCACACACACACGCACACGCACACTCACACCACACACACACACACACACACACACACACACACACACACACACCATCAAATTCAATGAAAAAGGCTGCATGAACAAGCAACGAATGAAGTTTAAACCGTTTACCAACACTGTAGTTGTTATGCAAGAGCGTAATTTACATTAGATACAAAACAAACAAACAAAGAAAACAAAAACAAAACCAAAAAAGCTAATAAAAAGAGAGAGAGCGCAAATTGGTGTTTAGTGTTAAAAAAAAGTACTACTTATTATCAATGTTCTTTTCAGTTGAGTTGAGTTAAATTGATTTGTTGTTTATGTTCACTTTTACTGCATATTAGCTGAACATTTATTTTTCAAATTGGTGTTGTGCAGCAAAAACAAAAACAAAAAACAATTGAAGCATAAAGCGCTATCAATTGAAATCTTTCTCAACATTAACTCTGTCTCTTTTTCAAAAATCGCGAACTCAAACTTAATTCTATTCTATACATTAACACATTAAATCTACACACACACACACACACATACAACCACATTAATACACTCATCAACTCGACATCGCAGCAATGAGACGGGCCTGTCATCGCCAATAAGAAGTGGATACTTAAAGAGAAAAACCTACTTGAGCCATCACTAGAAAACAGACGAAAGAGAGCGACCTGATTGAAGAGAGAGCATACAAAAGAGAGTTAGTTTATAGCATGCTCAGCTCCCATGCATATTTATAGCGTGCTTCGATCCTGTTAAAAAATCAAATCAAAAATATCATATAATCCGATCAGCATTAGTTGCAGTCAAATAACAACAACAACAACAACAACCAGCAAATGCAACAACAACAACAACAACTACCGATTACATTTCAGCATCGATGCTCCCATATATTACCACATCTGTGTATATAAACATAAACTTATATTATGCGCGATATATAGCAAATTATATGGTGTATATATAAATTACAAAAATACGAAAGAAACAAAAAATATAATTCAATTGTACAACATTTAACAAGAGTCAAATGTGTCACGCGGTGAGTAGACAAGTATTCTACGTACTTACTACAGTTTTATGTTCCGAGTTCCACTTTCGCATCAAAAGCACTTTAAAACAGGGATTAAAACCGTTACCATAACCGTAAACGTTAACCGGTATTAACCGATTTAAATTGGTTAACTAAAACCGTAACCGAAATAAAAATTGTTGATTATACCAAAACTCTAAAACCGAAATTATTTAAGACAAAATAACCGGTTAGTAACCGATTCAAGCATAAAATTCAATTATGTTCAATTATGGTTTTCTAAATAAAAACGATTTTTTTCTAATTTTTATCTTGATCTCAAAAAAAAATCTTAGTTTTTGAAATTTTTCAATATTTGTTGTCAAATTTACATGTTTTCAACAAAATAATTTTTTTTTGTGAACCGAAATCATACCGGTATTTCGAAACCGAAACTTACAAAAACCCGGTAACCGGAAAACCCAAATGCGAACATTACCGAAACCGTAACTGAAACCGATGTTTGTTTTGGCTATAATCCCTGCCTTCAAATATATAGCATACTTTTTTGGTGCACAATCGATAAAGAAACTTTTCGAAATCATGCTTCGCGTTTCATGTGGAATACGGAACACGGAACAATAATATAATCTATAATACATTTATAAAAACCATATACATTGAGCTTTTCTAGATTAGAACTTAAAAGAAATTCTTATGCAAAAAGCCCGAATTAATCGGAGATGTTGTCAATTTCGTATCAGTTCAAGCTTCAAAAATTTACATATCTTTCCAAATAATTGAATATAAATTAATTTAAAACAAAAAAAATGATAGCTTAAAATCTAAATACAAATATATTACGGTGATAAACCTTGAGAACTCAAAGTCAATTAGAGTTCGAAACAAATTTTTTCTTGAAATACGTAACCAATGACGAATTGTGAATCGGAATTCAAATCAATTAATTCCAAAATATGGTTAGAACTTTTTCTAATATACTTGAAAATTAAATTCTGAACAAGTCAAAATATGAATTAAAAACAAAGACACAAAACTTATATTTAACTGCATTAATTGAAATCAAGTTTTTGAATCTATTTCTCAGGTACCTGGAAAGAAAGACTGTTTCCTCCTGTTGTTTGATGGTTTTCCAAACCACTTAAAGACAAAAAAAATTAAAAATAAAATACAAATCACACACACACAAAAAATGCAAAGTTTAAAGACAAGAAGAAAATGAAAACCAAAGTAAAAATATGTGCTTTATTCTAAAACAAAACATAAATCTATATATGAAACCGTTGAGCATATGAAAACGAACAAAGTTCAATATTGAGGCATTATTACTGAAGCAGAACAAAGAACAACTCTGGAGATAAGTATCGCACTTGGAGATAAGATAATTATCAAAGATCTTCAATGAAACCAATTACACAATGTGACTTGTTGGTAACTCTGGTGGGAGGGATTAAAGTGCGTTGCAAAATCAAATGGCAAATTCAATGCATTTCTGAAACAAAACATTTATATATTAATAATACAAATTTAGAATTGAAAATAAAAGTCAAATGAATAGAAATCACAATTATATATACAAAACAGTCCTGAATTCCAAATTCGAATTTCACAGATTGATCAATGGAAATGAAAATTCGAAACAGGCTGAAATAAATTAATAAAAATAAACTCAAAACTCTATTCGCGTGCAAAAGTTATAAACTTATTCCAAATGCAAAAAGATAAAGAAAACAATCTGATTCGGAATCGAATACTAAAGGAACAACCCGTAAAAAATCTCTATAATTGTGATAGTCTTTCGCTGCTAAAGAAAGCTAAAGAAACTTATTAAAAATCTATCTATTTATTTAAAAATCAAATGAAAAATGTTTGTAACTAATTTTTGAATGTGAACATACTCGTTATATTCAGTTCATATCGTTCATGTTTTGTAGTTGTTAGTGTTATACTCGTAAATCAGCAACAAATACAGATTGATATATAGTTATGTGTATAGTATATAGTTATATGTGAACTATCTATCCACACAGAAACCGGATGCAAAAGAAAGATACATTCTGAAATGAAAACAGCGCTCATTTGTGATAAACAATAATTGAGTACATAGTATATAGAATTGAAAATCTTCAAAATACATATATACATAAATCCTAAACTCAATGCGACCTGATGATGCAAAAGCAAACCCTATATACTTACTTATGTATACATAACACATGTACATAAGTATACATTTACACGCCTAGTTATGTACAAGCTGTCCACACAAGTTAACTACAATTAAAAAAAACAAACACTACAATTTATTAAACTACAACTCACTTGCTCTATTCAATAGTGCACGACTAGTAGATACCCTGTACCAGATATTCTAAATTTATAAAATTATCAGTATACATAGGCGAGATGATAAGATGATGATGATGATGATGATAAGAGAAGAACCACATGGAATTGATGTATCGATCAATAATGAATAATGCACACATTTATTTAAAAACCCCTTCATTGGTTACAGGGTACAAAAATAAAGAACACAAAACGGTACAAAATGGTTCCAAACAAAAAATTTATCGCATTGGTCTATTTTCAAATATTCAGCTGAGATACAAAATATATGTATAATATATGTATGTATTGTGGACTATCTAAAATGCAAATTGAAGAGTTTAAAATTATATATGTAAGTACAGCATAAATACATACGTATATACAAGAAAAAGAAAACGTCTTAGAAAAATATTATATAGAAGATATTTCGAAAAATATCTTTAAAACGTTCCTCGATTCATTCTGATTTCAACTTCGATTTCGTTAGATCACCAATGCTTTAAATCAGCGCTGGGCACGAAATCTGAATTCGGGAGCACTACAGCAACAACCCTTTTAAGTTTGGAGCAGTCGCTGCTCCCGGAGCCACTGCGTGCCCACCGCTGCTTTAAATCTTTTAGAAAGCAACTTTTATAACTACCATATATGATTCCAGTTTTCAACTTTAGTTTTTCTCAAATCTCAAAACTTTCTTTCACTTAAGTTTTACGAATTCCCACAATGTTTGAGCTCTTCATATATTTATAAATATTGAAGATAGAAAGAACAAAGTCAGCTATTTAGTTATAGCTTGATTGTATTTGAAATTGAATTGTATTGATATTTTAACCCACCATTTAGCTGATAAGCCTCCAGCTGAGAATGTCATATAAAGTATTGACAAAGAAGTAAACCGACAAACAAAAAACAAAGCGTTCAACTCATAAAAAAAATAATAAATATATATATACATAAATGTGTGTACTAAATATTAAGTGCAAAAGTCCAACAACAAAATGCGTTAGAGATTACAAAAAAAATAAGGAAAAAAAAACATTAAATATAATATAATATAATATTTATTGAAGGCAAATTCTACAACCAATTAAATATTAAATCGGAGCAAACCAGATGCAATCTATTTACAATACCAAAACACGCAACTGCATTCAAAACTGTTGCGAGCGAGCGAGATGCAGCTAGTATGTATGAAAGAGACGCATATATATATTTTCCAAATGAATAACTTTTTAATTGAGGTGCAAGAAAACAATATGCAAAATGTTTAAACAACAACATAGAGTAACAATAAACAGCTCCAAGAAAAAGAAAATAAATAAATAAAACCTAAGGGGAGTGTTCCAAATTGCAGTCCAAAATATTTTTCGATCTATGTTAGCTGTTTGTTAAAATGCCCTGCGCAAAGAAAGAGATAGGTAGAGAGGGAGAGAGAGATGGCGTTAGGCGGTATTCAAAGTGAATAACGTGCAAACATTCAAAAAATCGTTAAAGAAAAAAAAAATACAAAAAAAACCAAAACAAAAATGTTCTATTTGATGTTACAAATGAGAAAAATAAATACATAATATTAATAAAAAATAAAGATGTGAAAAACAAACACTGGACTATTGTTATTGTTATTTATCATGGGCTGTTGAACTGTTCCCGGGGGCATCACACTGGAACTGCAGAGCTGGGACTCGGAAAGCGGCTGTGGATTGAATTGCGTCTGGGGGCGTGCAACGAATCGTTTAATTGACTCCGCTCTGTCGCTGCGACTAATTGAAAGCCGTACAGTTTCACAACAGATAAGCCCACAGATCACATGAGGGCGAGTCAGCCGACGGGAATTCACGGCATATGAATAATATATGTATGTGAATAATATGAGTATGATCTTTGAACTGAATGTTGGAATAAGCACACATTAATCGGTAATCTTTAGGTTACATCAAAGTCAAGTAATAAATATTGTAAATATCATATTCAACTATAGATACTTTAGTTGACATTATGTAGTTACAAGATTTTTAAATTTGTCATAGTCAAGTTAATAATCTTTTCTTATCAGCATTTAGTTTTGTTCATTTCGTCTGTTTTATTTATTTACTAAGATGTCAGTACTTGTTATAAGATACAGAGTGGAAATTATTGTTAGCGTACTTGAGACAAGTTTAAAGATCAAAGAATTTTAGAGCCTGGGCAGGCCAGCTGAAATGGAGCTCTCAATGCCGCAATGATCCTCGCCGCGCAGAATGCGGAAGTAACCGTTGTCGCCCCAGTCGGTGTTCCACGAGTTGCCAATGAGCCAGTAGGGCACCTTGTTGTCACCCCAGACACCCCAGCCGAGTATGCGGATAGCATGACCGCCCAAGGCCTTGCCATGCACATGCTGATAGACACCGGTCTTGTACAGTATCAAGTCCTCGTAAACGGTGAACGCGCCCTCCACTGGACCATTGGTCATGATCTCGCGCTGAATGTCAATCGGGTTGCGACCAATCGAGTAGGCCTTCGCACCAAAGTGCTTGTCCTTGTTGTAATCCACCGAGTAGGAGGCCTCACACTGGTGCTGGCAGCGGGGCGTGCTGCCTTGCGAGCAGGGCGGACGAGTTCCATTCACGTGATGCTCGCAGGGTTCAATCTCGTACGGTCTGCAGCCCTGAAAGATGTTACAATAGAGTTACTATAGAGTTAGATACAAAAATTGTTTAATTTACTTCTTTGGAGCCGTAAGAACCGCCGCTCACAATGCCCTTGCGTGTCCAGTAGCTCCAGGCGGCGCCGGGGAAGCCGCCGTTGCAGCCAAAGCCGCAGGTATGGCAACAGGACACCAGGTCGTCGGCCGAAAAGTGAAAGTTCACCTTGGCATTGGAGTGTATGCATACCTGCAAGTGGATAAATCATTAGTTTTCTTTTTTTTGTCAGTCTAAGCAAGTAAAGCAAGCGAAAGTCTGCAGTCGAGCGAACTCGGCTGTGTGAGACCCTGTACTTGTTGTGTAAAATAGAAAGAATTTAGTACAAAACGGATGATGTTAAGTTCCGTTACGTACATTCATACATGCATTAAAATTAACTCATTAGTAAAATTATTGCATGACTAACTTTCGTGTTTACCATATTATCCGATTGTGATGGAATTTTCAAAGCAAATACGGAATATGTTCTAAGTATCAGACGTGCTCAAAACTAAGGCTCTGGCTTTGGCAATTCGATTTCAAAACTTTGATAAACGGGCCATATACAAGAGTTTTATTATAAACATTACATAGTAATGATTATTTTAAAATTTTTAAGGATTTTCTTCAATGATAATGATTAATCTTGAGCCAAAAACTAAAACTCACTATTTGTGATTTTTATTTTATTTATTTTTTTCGCTCAAAATAAAACTCATTTTTAAAAAAGGTAAAAACAGGTAATCATTTCAAAGATTTGTTGTTGCATTTATGGGTCCCCTGGGTTTCTTTAAAAGGAAGATGCAAAAATAGTACTGGGTGAAAATCCTACACAAAGGCCATGAATTTAAAGTCAGTTTTATTTTGAGCAAAAAAAAAATTAAAAATTATAAATAATGATTACTTGTGAGTTTTATTTTTTTAGCTCACACTTCTCATTATCATTATTATTTTGTATATGTATTCTAGTCATTGATTTTTTGATGTGAAAAAATTTTAACCATCATTATTTACGGTTCCTGGTTTTTTTTTGCACTGAAATTTCGAAATGCAGGTCTCCGGCAACTAATTTGGTTTTTACCAAAATTCATCACAAATTGCCCATTTACTGGGGGTTTACTTTTGTTGTTTTTTTTTTTCGAGCATAGGGGCACAGGGGCAGAATAGAATTTAAGGTGCTCAAACAGACACACAACTAGACAGCTGATGCTGATCAAGAATATATATATATATATCATTTATATACTATGTGAGATCTGCCAACCCTCTCTTTCTAACTGAACGACTCATTAGACACATTCAACTTTCTTGAGTACAGAGTCTAACAAAGAGAGCACACAAAAAAACAAACCAAACAAAACAAAAATGAAAATAAAAACAAGAACAAGAACAAGAACATAAAGAAAGACAGGCACAAACTGTGCAACGCAATTGAATAGAAATCGATAAGCAACAGTGCGATAACCATAAACAGCTGCGTCATCGGCCTTTGTTTTTGTTGTTTTTTTTTTAACTTACTCGATCCGACATGGCCTCAACGGCACCAAAAGCCCAGCAGGAACCGCAGGAGCCCTGATCGCGAATCTCGCCAATTGTGGGACAGTTGGGCCAAGCAGTGCGTGCATCGAATTCCTCGGGCAAATCACCGCCATCCGCCTCGGTCAAGTCGGGCAGCACTCGACTCTTCTCCGGCAGCTTGAACTTGTCAGCATCGGGATGAACGCCCATCAGTCCGCGTATGTGTTGCTCCGACACATCTTTGTCGAAATTGCGGCCAACCTGCAATTGAGTTTGATGCAATTGTGTCACGTCATCAGCTAACTAATATAAATAACAGAATTGTAAGTTCACTTACCGTCCATGTGCTGGCCTTTTGCTCAACTAACTCAATAAACTCGTCGCTCAGCATATGCGGATCATCCAATCCGGCGGCGAGTGTGGCCAAAAGGGCCACAACCAGCGACAAAGTCGCTAAATAAAATTTCATTCTTGCTTTACAGCTACTCAATTGTCAAAATGGCGCTGACAAAGCAACTGAAAAGATTCTTTGGCAAACAGTCGCTTAATCGTTTGTGTAAATATCAATGTGTGTGTGTCGTTTTAATTAGCAGCAAGTGATTAATGCGTTTGTTGTGTGTGCACCAGCAGCGAATGCAAACTGCTGGGAAGACGACTAAAAACAACAATTTATATTGGCCTGTTTTTTCAAAGTTGTTGATAAGCGGCCATTATGTTCTTGCTATCGCACTGACTTATCGATATTCTAAATACTAAACTGCGATACTTGCTATCGCATGGACCTATCGATATTCTAAATACTAAATTGCGATACTCACGATATCGATTTGACGTCGATTAATTTTTGAATATACCGGTATTCTGTGCACGGAATTTTCCTCCAAAAAGCTTAAATGCGTTTTTAAATAAATATTTACATCAGTTGTGAGAGCATTAGTTCAATATATCAACATATTGTGAATGCAATTTCAGTTGACAAATGCAGAAATGAACTACTTGTTGATAACATTTTAGATAAAGATAAATAAATAATAAATTTTTTTAACCAACAAAATTTTAATCAGTTTTTAAGGTGAACCGACCGCATTCAAAATATGTGTAAAATTTGAGAGCCTTGATAATGACTGAAAATAAACTATAACAACAATTCTGAATAGTTAATCCAAATCAAAATCATCTTCATTACGAAAAGCCATTTTCTTCCATGTTATCCACCTCTCCGGGGGCTTGAAATCCTTAATAGGAATACAATCTGATGTTGGTGAGCCAGGCGAGTCTTTAAGACAAATGCATTCCTTATTTGACAAGACGCTACATGCTGGAGTTACGTCTTTCATCTTGGCTTGCTTGGAACTGAAATTTAAATCCATTTGATGTTGTATAGCACATTGTTCATTATCTTTTGGATATTGAATATAGTCTTCGTAATCCGAATTACTAGATAGCAGAATTTCAGTAAACTCGACGAATTTATCGTAGAAAATGTAACGCATGTTGGGACACTGTCTGGAGACTGGACGATGGTATTTACAACGAATGTCTTGCATCCAGCGACGGGGCATCATTAGTTCTTTATTGGCATTGGGCACTTCGATCATTTGGCTGGGATCACTATTTATAGTGATAACCAGCGTGCTGTAAAAAATGCCATCCTCGATCTTCTGCTTTGCCTCTGGGTACTTTATGAACTCCTTTAAGACTTGTACAAATGGCCCGATCTTCTCAAAGTCTTGTCCATTCAGCTGACTGAGTAATTTGGGCGAGAGATATGCATAACGGATACACTCGAGGACCTTTAGCACATGGGATTTACGATCTGGCCAGGAGTGAGCCAGCCAGTTTAGAGTGCAAAACAGAATCTGAATAAAAAAAAACAAAATTAATAATAGATTCAGAAATTATAAAATAAAAATAGAATTAAAAGAAAAATAAAAGTAATGAATTACGGGAAAAAAAACAGACATCAATCATATTTTAATTGTATCTCTGAATATTATGCGTCAAATGTAGGCAAATAATTGCATACTTTGATGCGCTTGCGCTGATTTGAATGTTAAAACAGCCATAATTTTCGTCGGATATATCAGATATTGTTGCGATTAAACTGGATTATTAATAATTATAAAAAGCAGCGTTTACTATAAACAGAATGCTCCGTTTTGTAAATTGTCGGTTTTGCATAGATATCTTAATTTGCGAGAGCGGAAAAGGCTTTTCTAACGAATTATGGTGTATTCTTATACCTCTTACTCTACGATTGACTGGTACCCACCTCAGTTTCACTGTTGACAGCCAGAGAACTAGACTTTAGTAATTGACATATCTGGACTTCGGTTAGACTCAGAAACTGGACACTGCACAGGACCAGGTAAGTACAGCTGGAAATGCGCGAGGACATCGCTTCACTGATGTGATAGAGTTCAGGATATGATCGCATTTCATGCATCAAACGAAAGGCTTCGATCTCTTTGAATTGGCTTCCATTGAGCAAAGTGAAACACATTTGGAGTACAACAGGAATCTCCAAGAAGTAGGCAGCCCGTATAATCTTCGCAAGATCCTTGGTGCAAACATGATTAACTGTATTCATTAGCCATCTGTAAATATAGTCAAAGACTTTCGCCTTCAATGGTAAATTGCGTAAATCGATCTCAGTGTGTCCCCGTCGATTCATAAAGTAATTGGAGTAGGTACTCAATACGAGTCCACTGCAGGCAAATTGACGATCTTCCACTAAGACGGTCGTATCCAAGCTCTCACCGGCTATAATACCCTGTACTATCGAATCCACGACTGACTGCCCTTCCACTCGAACAGTAAAAGTTTCTTCAAACTGGCTTGGCTTTTGGATGCCTTTGTCTTTGGGTTGTAACTTATCAGAAAATTTCACCCTTTTAATATTCGTAAAGAACTGTGCCCAATTGCTAATGGTGGGCTCCAGATCTCTGATGATTAAAGTTTCGAATAATCACATTTTATCAATG